>JAFVLL020036220.1:0-13694 GCA_021397915.2 Tor tambroides | reverse complement strand
GCCTCTTTAGGATGAATCGCTTTATGTATTCCCCAATTGTAAGTCGCTTTGGATAAAAGCGTCTGCAAAATGACTAAATGTAAATGTAAATGTAAGTAAAGATCATGTTCCATGAAGATATTTTGTACATTTCCTCCTGTAAATATATTAAAACGTAATTTTTTATTAGTAATATGCATTGCTAAGAACTTCATTTGGACAACTTTAAAGGCGATTTTCTCAGTATTTTGATTTTTTTGCACCCTCAGATTCCAGATTTTCAAATAATTGGATCTCGGCCAAATATTGTTTTATCCTAACAACCCATACATCAATGGAAAGCTTATTTACTCAGCTTTCAAATGATGTATAAATCTCAATTTCAAAAAACTGACCCTTATGACTGGCTTTGTGGTCCAGGGTAACATTTGTTCTATATATTTTTCCAATCAAAGTAAATTTTGACTTACATTGTCTCTACATTGATAAAGTAGATGTATAAAGTGAGCTTACTAATGGCATGTTGGACAAAGCTATGTGTGACGGGCCCCTCCTTATTCTGACTGTGTAATTAGCTTTGAAAATGGGCTCATCAAAACATGGCAATGCCATTCGGGCAGATGTGGGCTCAAAGTGGGTGGACGCCAGGACCCTTTAGGGGAGAATATTTAGTTTGATTATTTAGATATCTGTTGTTTGGTATGTTTTTGCATGTATGATTCATGTAATGTTACATTTCAGCCATTTTTACTCTACCTTGTCTCCCCTGTTTTTGTTTTATATGTACTCTTATAAAATCCATAGAAGCCATCACTTAATGGCGCACCAAATTCCAAATACAGGAAGTATTTTTCCCCAGAGGTCAGAATCTTTGGAGAGAAGATGGCGATCTGTTCATGTGCAGGATATTCCAGCACCGAGAGCACTCTGTCTGACAGATGGGCCTCGTGCTCGTCCAGAACAGTGGCGGTGAAGATCTTGAGGTTCTTGCTGTGTAGCACCACCCAGTTTGTGTTGTTTTTGACATCGATTTCAATCTTCACAGAACCATTGAACCTCAGGGTGGTGAGATTGGGATGAATAAGTAGGTGATAATGTACAGCCACTATGTAGTTTGGCAGGCGCACTTTACTCCATGGAAAAGGAAGGCCGTTTGTTGCCAGGTTATCGCCAGCAGGGCTACTGCTGTCAGAAGACTGAACACAAAACTGTGACTCCAGAAAGAGCAGGATTACAAGCAGGAGATGCATAATGACTGTTTTTGGTATTGCTGATTTTGATGGTGATCACTTTTGCATTTTAGAAATTGTCACAGTGTCCTGTGGAGAGAAAAGCAAAGTTGGCACTCACGTGATGTTTACTGTAAATAATTGAAGTATTCTTTGCTTTTAATGCACTTAATTCCAATAAATCACCACATATTGGTCCTTCTTGATTTGTGGTGGTAAGTCATGTTTTTGGTAAAGTTGAAATAAGCTTGAAATACCAACAAACTGTAAAATGTCTGCATATTTGTATTCTACAGGGTGAAGACAATTCGTGCACTGTTACATTTTTAAATACATATTTGAGTTTGAAGGATTTCATGTGTAACAAAACTAGCATATTCCTACCATACGTTAAAGAATAAAATAATCAAAATAAATACAACAAATATAATATTTTAATGCAAATTAAGTGTTTATATTGTGAATATAGATTTTCCTTAAATTAATTTTTTTTAAAATACATTTTTTTATATTTTAAGAAATAGTTGTCCCCCCCAACTTTATGTCTGCTATGTTACAAAAATGGATGACTTTTTTCTCTGAATTACGAGATCTGGCAATTCTGTTTTTGTTTCCGCCATGAAATCGAAAAATTCTCTGTTTATATTTAGCAGTTTTGACTTTTTTCTCAGAATTACAAGGAAAAAAGTTCCAAATTGTAAGATACAACTTTTTTTCTTTATCCTGTGGCAGAAACAAGCTTCCATAGTGGGGTGCATGGATGGTGAGTTCAGTCTTTCTAATTCATTTTTATACATTTCTTACAGTTTCACGTATCACACTTTATTATACTTTGCACTTTATTATAATCTTACGCTACTAACCTACAGATTTGACATAGTTTGTTAATAAACATAGACATTAATATTTCCATTAAAGTTTCCTGTGATCTTGAAACATGATGGCAGCCACCATTTTAGAAAAGTCTGGATTCATGCTAATTTTTAATTAGTTTGCACCATCGCTAACAAGCATAAGCACAGGTGTCTGACTAAAATTAAAAACCCATAAGCTTTCATTTGACTAAATATAGTGTATTAAATACAATTTAAATACATTATTTAAAAAAAAAACTTTTTTTTACAAATTTTGCCGCTCGTTTGCCACTGTAACTGAAGAATGACCTACATTTCATCTTTACTTTGCATTTCACACTGAGCATGTGTCATTCACAAAGCACTGTACATTCTAGCACATGTTAGAATGATTAAAATGCTAATTAAAATAAAAGACAACAATCAGGTGTTCTTAAAATAACACACATGGCAACACAGAGCAGTGCTCAGCGTTCTCTGTTGACCTCACTCTGTAACGTGAGCCTGTTCACGTTAATGCATTGACATCTGCTGTTATACAGTACGAGCTCTCTAGCTCTATTCTGGCATGCTTTTGTGTCGCGATGATGTGGTCTCTGTAAAGTAGGACAAGCATCTACTAACAACATTATTGAAGAACAGGCTCATTTTAACCGTTCACTGTTGTGTCTGTACAGTACCTGAATTTCAGCTGGATCATTGAGTCGGCTGCTTTCATTTTCTCTTTCATTTGTCCTGCCCACAGTTTCCTGGTTTGCAGCAGTAGCTGCCGAGCATGTGCTGTCTGGCCGTGTCTCTGTATTCAAATGACAACACAGTGGAGCTCGAGGCTCCGCACAGAGGAATGACCTACAGCCATCAACACGTACAAACAGCCAGGTCATGTCCGAGTAGTAAACATGCCATGTGCCATGTACTGTGACAGAACAAAAACAATGAAGTTCTTTGTTATTTTGACTGTTATGTGATAGGATATATAGACAAAAACAACCATTGGCCAACAAATACTTTTTAAATTTTAGCTTTTCAGTACAAGTACGTTACACAGCGTTGTTGTTGTTTTGTTTTTTTATATTCTCGAAAAAAAGGAAAGAAAGAAAAAGCTAAAAAAGATACAACAACAATTATTACCAAGCTGATGACTTGGGCATTTCTGTTCTTTTTGGTCTTTGATGTTCAATAAATAATAAAGTTTTAAATGTATGTGGGGAAAATTTTTTTTTAGTAAGCCCTGCTATAATTGAAATCAAACTAGAAAGTATTATAAGCGAAGCACATATTGCATTCAACACAAAGACAAGTGAATAATCTTAAAACAACCAAACAAAAGTTTAAAGGACTGTGTAATAAAACTAATAATGACAGCTGAAAATTCATCATTTTAAATTGTAATAATTTTTCATAACAGTACTTTATTTTTAATCGAATATATTCAGCCACATGAGACTCCTTTCAAAAACACAAAAAATCTTACCAACCAGTCCAGAAACAATATTCACCCAGAAAATTTCACAACTACGTGGCTAATTTTTAAATAGAAAGACTGAAATTTTCTTGTAAAACAGACTCCAGTAATCTTTGTTTTATAAATAACATCGAAAACATTTTACATTGTACTGTATTTTTAAAAAACAAAGAACAAAAACCACCCAGTTATTGCTGAAATAGATTTTAAATGGTATGATGTACTGAAATGCCTTTTGAGCTGTGTGATTGCCAAATATGCTAGCAATTGTGCTAGCTTTCCCTATAAACTCTACAGCTTGGCACAAACGTTTTCATCATTGCTTAAGACTTGAACCTGACTTGCAAAAGAAGCCACTGTTCAATGATTGCTGCTACTTTTGTTTCATGTAAAAGACTTTTAGTAAAGATCAAGAACTTTTGTCATAGGCCTACCTGATCAAAACATTCTTTGAAAGTGCAGTTTTATTTCATCCAGATGTACAAAGCAGCAGGAACAGCCGTTGGTGTTGATATTATCTGTTTCTCACCACAGAAGAAACCAACATAAAACAGGTGTGAATCTTTGGAAAAAGGCTCCACTTCACATTCTCACAAGTATTTACAACATATCACACCAAAAAGAACATTTTATGTCTATTTCATTATTTTAAAATACATACTTTATCCAACAAATATTCTGAAATTCAATTCATGATGGAGACAGTGAGGTCTCAATGAGCAGATTGTACACGCTCTTTTTAAATGTCGCATTGCTAGTGAGTTATTTCACCCCGTGAATGAAACCTGATGCCAAAATAAGTGTATCAATGTGTTGAGCAGCACAGGTCTTTGTGTTCTCATTTTAGCCCAGCCATACAGTACTTTGGCACAGCTCCCCTGAGACCAACACAAACCATGGAAAGATTCCATGGCGGGTGTGAAATCACATGACTGAAACTTGATAATCCTTTTCACTGGCTGGCTGAACTCACAGAGCTAGACAACATCAACATGCTTCCTACCCTCCTCACCACCATGCTTTTTACAAGTAAGTTGTAGACTTTATAGGGAAGCTAGCACAATTACTAACATTCGTAGCATTTACAAAGCTCAAGTAAAGGCACTTCATTAAAACATCATAATTTAAAATACTGCAATAACTAGGCTGTTTTTGTCATTTGTTTTTAAATACATACAGTACTACACTGTGCTTTTTTGATGTTGTAAATATAACAGATTACTGGAGTAGGCCTATATTTTACAAGAAAATACTATTTCAGTCTTTCTACTTCAAATTATGTTTATTATGTTTTACTTGCTGTTTCTTAGTTCTAAATTAATTCGTTGTTTAATTAGTTTAGCCATTTAAGGGCGAACATTGTTGCTATTCTTCAGTGTACAGTTCAAAAGTTTAGGGTTGGTACGTTTTTGAAAGACGTCTGCATATACTTGATTAAAATATAGTACAACAGTACTATTGTGAAATATTATTACAACTTCAAAATAAATCTTTCCTATTTCAATATATTTTAAAATTTCAGCAGCCGTTTCTGAAGCCATTCACTGTCTCATGATCCGTCAGAAATCATTCTATTATGTTGGTTTGGGGTTAAAGAAACATTTCTTATGATTATCAATGTTTAAAACAACCTAATATTTTTGTGGAAACCGTGATACCGACCCCAAACTTTTATAACCATCTACTAATACTGACTTTTCCGAGTCTTGTTCTCGTCTCTGAAGTGGGATCAGATGCTGTCCCGTATGCCATCTTATCGCCGCCATTTCGTTTGAACACTGATCTCAACGGCTTGACCATCCTGGTGTGTGTGGTCCATGACATTCATCAAGGAGAGCTGGAGGTCGCCTGGATTTATAGTGGCACCAGAGGAACTAATCCAGCAGTCTCGAACTTACTCCAAGGACACAGCGGCATTCAGAGCACGATGTCTGTTATATCTGTGCCATCGAGAGAATGGATGTCCTACACATGCTTTGTGAGTCACAGAGGCTCCGATCAACTCGTGCACAAACATTATGCTGGATTCCCAATGGAGACAACCGGTAAACTCTGTAAATATTGCATCATTATACAGTATTACATTACATTACATTAGTCACATATATGTTAACATTTTCTAACTACATTAGCTCACATGAACTAACAGTGAAAAATATTTCTAAAGCATTTGTTAATCTAAGTTCATGTTAATTTTAACACTTTATCTGCTCTATTTTCATTAATTAACATTAACAAAGATGAATAATTGCTATAACAAACATATTGCTCGTTGTCAGGTAATGTATTAAATAAAGGGACCGTATTGTAAAGTGTTACTGTACTAATATGGTGTTCATTTCAGAAATGGTTGAAGATGAAGAAATGTGTCTGGACCATCAAAGCAATTTTTTGGAAGGTACAGTACATTTGTTAATCCTAAAAATTCAGTTTTGTTTGTTTTGTACTCATTTTTCTGTACTGTTGCAGATGTCCGAGTAAACAAGGATCTGTTATTTGTTGAAGCTCTCAGAATTCTCCTCATCAAAATCATCATCTTCGATGTTTTAATGACAGTGCAAGCCGTCATAAAGTGGTAAGTGCTCATATTACTGAATACGCAGTGCCAGTAGTGAAATAATTTATACTCATTTTTCGCAATTAAACTGAAACCTGTCATATTTCTCGTCTGCAAAATTGCAGAGTTTCAAAAACAACTGTCATGGATGTCAGAGTTAATTAGACGTGCTGCTGCAGGTTTATAGCAGTAGGAGGAATTCCAGTCGATGCAAATGAGAATCTGGAATGTTGATGAGCGCCTCGATGAGCTGCAGACCAACATCACGCCACAAGATGCAGGTGCTTCGATATGTGGGCAGATGAGTGTGATAGCTGCTCAGAACCACAATACAACACAATACAACACATGCACTGCACTACAAGCTGCTTTTGTAGGCCTTTGTCAAAAATAAATGCTTTGAATGGTATTGTCAAGTCAGCTTCCACTAATGGGACACTGTTGAACTCTTGATCTGTCTGACAGTAATGATACACTCTGTGTTGCATGTGAATGAGATCATTGTGCATAACACTTTCAAAGATTGAGACACTGATTCATTTTATTTTGGGGGATTTGTGAATGTGACATCGGTGCTTCAAGTTTTTTGCATTTATTTTTGGAGCATGAATGTTCACAGTTTTAATAACACTGCTATTCAAAAGTTTGCTGTTTGCAAGTTTTTTTTTAATGTTTTCGAAAGTCTCTTATGATCACCAAGGCTGCATTTATTTGATAAAAATTAATGAAAAATATTCTGAAATATTAAAAACATTGAAAATATCAGTTTTCTATGAATATATTTTCAAATGTAATTTATTTCTGTAATGTCAAAGCAGTATTTTCAGCAGCCAGTGTCACACGATCCTTCAGAAATCATTCTAATTTGCTGGATTGGAGCTCAAGAAACATTTCTTACTATTACAAATTTCAAAAACAGCTGTGCTGCTTAATATTGTTGTTGAAACAGCGCTACATTTTTCACAGTTCTTTGATGAACAGAAAGTTAAAAAGAACAGCATTTAATTGACAGAAGTATTTTGTAATATTATACTTTATATGTGTCACTTTTCATCAACTTAATGTATCCTTGCCGTATAAAAGCATTAATTTATGCATAAAAAAGTAATGGCCCTGAAATTTTGAACAGTAGTGTATATTACAGAAAAATTGCTATTACAAAAAATAGAAAAATATTATTAAGGTGCACTTGACTTTGGAGAACTAAGGAGAACTTGATTGTTTTCCTGTTTACAACTCTGCTATAGTGTTGTACTATGATACTTTTGGTCTGTTAGTGCTACTTGTGCTCTTGCTTTGGATGTAAGTATATGCTAAATTAATTCATGTAAATGTACATGCCTATTAATGTATATGGCAATTAGTGATTACACCAAGAAATAAATAAATAAATCCAGTGCATTTATGTATTTTTCATTTATTGTTTTAAATAACACATTTTTTCCTTTTTTTCAATTTTTTTAACAGCATCCGTACAATACTAAAACACTGATGTAACAATGGTGACTCACTAGGTGGCAGTACAATCACATCTCAAACGTTTTTCAACAGCAAGAGTATGGAGCTTAACTTCTCTAACAAGACACTATATTTCATAAATAATTTAAGTATAAACATTGAGCAGTCACTCTTCACAAAAACAATGTTCACAACAAAAGTAAGAGATCACAAGATCAAATGCGAAATGCAAAAACACAGGATGAAGGCTTTCCATTGCAGTTAGTTAATTGCACTCTGATGCCTTGTTCTGGTTTTTAATAGAAAAAAAAAAAAATCCCACTGTACACTGGCCATTCGGCCAATCAAATGATCCTGTTTCGGATCCGGCCAATCACTGCCTGCAAAACTCCCAGTGTTCCAAATACAATCGATTACACTTGTCACAGTATTGTAGCAGCTCTTCAGCACTGGCAGTAGTTAAACAATGACGTCTCTACAGTAGCAAGTCTTGGTATTGAAACGTGCGTATCAGGAGTGTCGGCATGGCTTCCATAGCAGTAAGGCCCAGAAGGTATACAATTCGATTTCATCAAATGAATTGCGTGTCCATCAGGCCAAATGCCACACTCAAAGCAAATAGAGACATAAGTGTTTCTGAATATCCTTCATTTGCTTTGAAAGCTCTCTGAATGAAATCGCTGCTGATGTGCATTCAGCAAAAGAACCACGGCTCAAGTTGCATTTCTGGCTGACGAAATAACTGTAAAAATGCTTGCAGGGCCAAAAAACAATTCCATTGAACATATTTCGGATTTGAGTCGATTTATGGCACTGGCTTGCGAAACATGACAATACCAAACCATCGTTTTTGGCAAAGTAAAATGTATAGGGAAGCCCACGGTACGTCTGGCAAAAGTTCTGATATGTGTGTTGCTTCTGCATCATATCTTTGGTCAAGGATAAAACAAGGACGTGAAGGAACTTAACACTTTGAACAGATAGTCAATATTTGTTTGGCAAAGGGACAAAGCTAATAAACGTAATCTTGCGAGAAGCCATTCTAGAAGATGCTTCAAGTCTGACTAGGAATGAGACATGGCCCACTTTAGCACTTATGCAACATCCATTTTCCAGTTCGCTCAATGAGAGTCACTCACTATGAAATTAGATGAAACTTTTAGCATAAATATTTTGGTGTCTCTAAAACGCACTCTTCAGGATTGATGTTTTATGTTCGTACATTAGGTAGACTTTGTACCAAACAAAAGAAATTCTGATTGTCACTTATAAAATGGGCCGAACTTCAACAACAGAAAAATTCCCATTTGAATTTCTGACTTAAGTGCACTTCAACCTGCATTCGCCTGAATTCTTCACTTTGTTTTTGCTGATCAACGTGACTCAACAGCTGAGTACTAGAACTAAAAATACAGATAAAGTGAAGGTCTAGTCGACATGATCCTTCTAGCACACAATCACTACGCCAGCCACATTGTGAAATATGTTTAACACGGTTCTACAGAGCAAGATGGTGAGGTAAGTACCATTTGTACAGAAACCTACAGAAATGTATTAAAGAAAAAGCACCGAGTGTAAAATTATTGAGCACTGGTTCCATGGAACAGTTTTCTAGTTGCAAAAACCAAAAAAAGAAAATAAAAATAAAGTGCTTCCATTAAGATTTCCTCTCCTGAGGACAAAAAACATGAAATCTCAAAAAATTTCACTCACGAAAATCTACAATATTCAGCTCTCATGAAAACATGATTTACACAAAATGTACAGTCTAATGAAGGTTCGTATTCTAACATTCATTCTCCACACAGACAGTATATACAAAGTACCTCAGAGTACTGACTTTCTACAGTCTCGTTTTCTTCTTTGAAACAGTTATCAAAACACTGTACACATTATAAAAGCACAGTGATGAGGAAACCGGTTAGCACTGCATTGAGGAGCAATGAAAACGGCCTCAGCCCAGTGGCTGAGTTGGGAAAAATATGCCAGTCCTCCCTCTTGGGGTGCAGAGTCTCCATGTCCTTCAGGGCATTGTAGGCGGCAGTGGTGAAGTTCACATCTCCTGTGGTGAGCAGGTCAAACACGCAGGAGTGGAAATAGATGTCCTTAACCTCCAGTTGCTCCCTGCACTTCCTGGAGGCGCTTTCGAGGCTGAAGACCCCTCTCTGGGCTTCGACCCTCGCCTGCTGCTGAAAGCGGGCTTGCTGGAGGCCCAGCATAGGCATCTGAAGATGTCCCTCTTGGTCGATGCGTTCTGACGTGGGACAACCGTTCATGCAAAGCTGCAGGTCCTGCGTTTCATCGAAGGCCATGGCGAGCTCTTCAGGCATTCGCACGGCTAGCGTCAGGTAACGGCCCTGCTGGCGTACGATGATGGTGACGCCGATGTACGCGGCGTGGATTTCTACGTGCCGACCCGCCGACTTCTCCAGGATCCAGATGCTGCGGGTCTCGCTATCGCCTCCGCTGATGGTGCCGTCCACAAAGGCGGCTGGAAGGTCGTCTGTTACGGCCTGGTAGACCTTCTGGTCCGTGCATTCTTGGTATGGTTTGAAGATTATTGTGATCTTAAAAGAAGCATAGAGAGCATAGTTAAAAACTCCAATATTCACTAAAAACATGGAAGTTGACATGAAATGGATATTCACCATGTCTATTTTCTAAATACTTGTTATTGATCTTATTGCGAATGATTCATTCATGCATGTTTCCATTTTTCTTGACCTTGTAATTTTTAAATCGAATTGTCACAACTGGACCATTTAGTCTGCTTGACTTTTTTTTATTTTATTATCATTCTATTTATTGCAGCATTGATGGTGAAGTGCAAATATTCTCCACTAATTTGCTTTTTATTACCAATATCAATACAGATTATTTTTTGTTTAGGTGTCTGATACCAAATATGTTGAACTGATTTTTAATTATTGTTTCTTTTCTTTTTTTTTTTTTTACATATAACTAAATGATCAAAAGCATTACGACAATAAAAAATGCATTGTGATGATGATGATGATTATTATTATTATTATTATAAATACTGCTATTAAGACCCACCAAAAGGTGGCATTTATCTTTAGACCCCCCCCCCAAAGTTGGTTTTATTTTATTTGAACAGTCTATCTGTACCTCTGTAATAACAAATGGGAATTGCCAAAATAATGACTGTTTTCATACTGATTTCCAGAAGATTCTCCATGTCTGTCATTGGTTGGACAACTAGATAGTCTGGCGACAAACACATGCCACTGGTTAAGTCAATGTTGCTCTGTTGGTCCGGTCAACAAACAAAGGAATGTTTTGATGGCACCACAGTGTAAGTTTTTGGAGCAATCAACCTACAGATGGCCTTTTTACTCTCTGCATATTACACTGGGATAGGAGAATGTTTATTAATGCTGAAAATAATAACGCAATTCACCTGTAAATGACAAAAGTGGTTTTATGCCCGATACTGAAAATAAGAATTACTTTAACGTGGTAAAACAAGATCTGTATACAGCAGTTTTTTAGAATATTCCATGTATTTACAGATCCGCAAACCTTTTCGCCCTGCAAGTGTTAACCATAAAATGCAGCCAGTATACAGTCCTTATACTGTGAAACTCTAAGACTTGTGGGAAGCAAAAGCACTGGCTAACAAGAAGTGTGGCGTTACATTAGTGGCGGATGAATAGCAGCTTTGTACACAGGACAAGGATGAAAAATGATGACCATTTGGCCATAAGGTGAGGCAGCTGAAAAGGCCTCAGTTGAGCAGTGTGTGCTAATAATTACTTGCAAATGTTTAATAATGGTTCCCCACCTTCAAGGTCAAGGGGTCAAACGAGAGCTAATTAGCATCGGCGGCCAAACTTAGCATTTGAAGCCACATCTGTCCATTGATGAGCTCAGCTGTTTAAACTTGAGAACAAAAAGCAAGTATCTTGACGAACGCAGTCTGCTCGGGCTGTAATATTCACAAGCTTCCAGCTACTTCAGGGTATAAAAATCTGTAAACATGTCGCCAGCAGTCAATATTCTGCATCAGCACATCTGAAATGGGTGTGTGTAAGCGGGTTTGTTTTGAGTGTTTGACTATAAGCCCCACACTTGGAAAAAATGAAGACAGAGGCTTCTTTCAAAGTGACCTTATTATGGGTCACGCCACAGCGCAGGCTTCATTCAGTCATTAATGATATTAGAATTTCACAGACATGTTGGTCACAAGTGTTAGTCATAAGACTAAAGCTGTTTGCTTTGTTTAACTTGCACCTGTGAATACTTGGTCAAAGTTGAAAGTTATAAGTCTTATCTGCTTTCTACTGCTCCTTCTGATAATCTCATATAGTCTTATATACAGAGACATCATACACTTCAAACAAAGATAAAAACAATGCAACATTGTACAACGTGCAAACATTTTTTAATTTGGTCACACTTTATTTTAAGGTCCAATTCTCACTGTTAACAAATCATTAACTATGACTTTTGCCTCAATAATCTCCTAATTTGCTGCTTATTCATAGTAAGGTAGTTGTTAGGTTTAAGTATTGGGTAGGTTTAGAGATGTAAAATATGGTCATGCAGAATATGTGCTTTATAAGCACTAATAAACAGTCAATATGTTAATAATAAGCATACAAATAAGCATCTAGTTAATAGTGAGAATTGGTCCCAATACTAAAGTGTTAGCTTTGAAGAAAAATGTCTTGCAATTTCGTGTCTAGGATCAAATTCGGCTCAAAAATGTCAAGCTCTGAAATAACAATGAACAATACATTTTCAGTATCTGACTTGGCTAATGTTAATTTCTACAAATACAAATATATATTTAACATTTCAGTTTTGAATTAATGTGAATTAACAATGAACAAAAATGATCAAATTAATAAAGATGAATAAATTCTGTAAAGAAAACATTATTTATTGTTAGTTCAATGTTTATGAACCAGTGTTATTTTAGTATTATTCATATACTATTTTAGTATTTATTAATATTTTAATATATTTTATTTTTTATATTTTCAGTTTTCATTTTATGTGTTTTTGCCATTTCATGAGTTTGTTTTTATCTAGTTTTATATTTATTTCAGTTTAGTTTTATTAACTTTAGAACTTATTTTATTTTCAGTCAGTTGTCAAGGCAACATTGTAAATTTTTGGTTTTATTTTTAAGTTTGAGTTTTTCTTTCAGCTTTATTCCAATTAATGAAAACTATTTTTAATAGTTTTAGTTAACAATGACAACAGTGTGTCAAAGTACTCAATAGTTTAAAGGAAAACATCGCATTTTAACATAAAACACATGTGGTTCCAAAGCTTTATGAAGAAGATTTTTGAAAAATATTTTTTTGTTCACACCATGAAAGCAAGTAGGGCACAATATTCATTTTAATTTTGATTTTAGTTTTAGTTAACATTAACAACACTGTAATGAACTGAATCATATATTGACATCCTAAGGACTTTTTATTTTTAATTTCTTGTAACATAAATATGCTGCATGTTTTAGACACTTCTGATCAACTTTTTCCAAAGAAATTAACAAATAATTCTCCACATAAAAAAGACAAAATAATTATATAATAAATAAGAAAACAACTCACCTTATTGGTTGCTGTGGCACTGGATCCGTATACCACTGGAACATTTGTGACCTGCACTGACAGGTAATTGTTATCAATGAGGGGCCATGCCCCTTCAACCTTACAGGTCTGAAAATGGTCTTTGAAAGTCCTAAGATGAGGGTCCCCAAACAGGCCACAGAACAGGTAGGTTGGTCGTGGGTGCTCTGGAGCCCCAGTCCCTGTTCCGGGCCGCGATGCTTGGTGATGGCGGCTGTGATAGTTGCATGGCTCAATGGGGATGACAGGATGGGTAGAGGACGTGGGCCCATCTTTAGAGCAGTTCCTCTGGCTCATGAGGTCAGTGATGCCCAGCATGGCAGAGTGGAAGACCAGGTTTCCCCTGCAGCTCTTGGATGTGCGCTGGGTGCAGGCGGAATAGGCTCGCAGCGCCTTGCAGAACTCAGTATCAAAGCCATCCAGCGAAGGGTTAAGATGGGAAGTGAGAGAGACGAAGTCAGTGGTGCACTTCTGGATACGGCACTGTGGAGTCTGGACCTGGCTCTCACCTGAGAAACCACACAAAGAATCTTCATTTCAGAAAAC
>JAFVLL020036217.1:12500-15616 GCA_021397915.2 Tor tambroides | reverse complement strand
CATAATGCCGGCGTGCTGTATGCGCTAGCATTTTATTGAAATGGAAACTATAGAAATTGCACATTCAGGAGCTGGTTTTCAACCCCTGCCCCGTGTATTTTGAAAATACAACACCTAAAAGCTACATTATATTTCTCAGCAATGAGATGATAACTTAGCAGTTTTTTGTAAGTAAACTGACGCTTGTTCGCAATGCTTCACAATCGCTCGCACGTTCGTTCTTTCTCTCTCTCTCTCTCTCTCTCGTTAATTCATTCAAATTCATTTCAATAAATATCATCTTTATTTCACTAAAGAATTCTACCTCTGCTTAGGGCTGGGCGATATATCTCATGCGATATGCATGCTCATCTCGTCAGTAAAGCCGGTTCCTTGATTAGCGGTAAATCTCCATCACCTGTTTTCAAATGGAGCCGCATTTAATACACAGAGCCGTAGATCACTGACAAGCTACGCAATATCGCGTTCATTATCGCAGAAGAATCGCCTTCGATAATGAACGCGATATTGCGTAGCTTGTTTATCTGAATTAGTTTGATGATTGTCACCATTGTTGAGGTTTGTATGATGAGTGTTGATGTCTAAATCTTCCTGTGTGTTTTAGCACAGTATCTTTGTATTTTTGAAACAGAACATTTACATCAGTTATGAAAGATCAGCTTTAACATTTTTTAGTATTATTTCTCAGCTTTATTACTGCTTGACACTCATCGCCAAAAGTAATCTACTCCAACTTAATTTTAAAAACATCTCTTTCTTTGTTAATGCATAAGTGTTAATATTGAAACATTAGTGTAAACACTGAAAGAGAATTAACTTAATGAGCAAGAGTCAAGAGCCCTACTAAAGCAAACATTGATCACAATAATGGTGGTTTGTTGAAATTTCAACATTTTTTCAACATTAATTGCAGGTGCAAAAGTGATATTGATTCAGTGTCATTAATATTAACAATTAACGAATTAACTATTTTTAACATTGATTCAATGATTTTAACCTGATCTCTTGTTATCTGGGTGTAGTTCTTTCACTGTTGTAGCTGCTGGTGGCCCTGTGGTCACTGTGAACAATGCATGATAGTTTTCGCTGCCCACTGGCATCAGTGTGCTGCAGACGACACAGCTGGATGACGGTTTGTTGTTTGAACACCACTTTTGATACGTACTCACTACAGCAGCATATGAACAACCCACAAGGCATGCATGTTTCCAAGATCAAATTTCTGAGGCAGTGTGCTTTCACAATTTGTCTTTTATCAAACTGTGATAAATCATCAGCTTTTCCCTGTCTGACACTTAACACTACTGACCAAATGCTCTTTGAACTGCAGCTGCAGCACTGTTTGCTTGTCATGTGTGCTCAATGCTGTAGGCTGGGGGTGCACGTAATGCAATGGCCCATCAATGTACAATGTAAATAATTCTAAAATGCAAGAAATATATTTCATTATATATTTATATATGTGTGTATATACTGCTTGTGTAAATAAAAGTTCAATATATTTATACACATGCAGTACCATCTCTCATCACATGTACAGCTACAGTATATGTTATGTAGAGTATTACTGGGAAAAAAAAACATGGATTATGATATTTAAGTAAATATATTGTCACATAGTTTTCAATATATGAAAAGCGTCAATTCCTTATGTATTACTAAATATATTTTAATATAGTAACACAATATATTATTCTGTATATTTTCAATATACCGTTAAATGTTTAATATATTATATTTATGAAATATATTGTATATATTATATAATATATAATATATCATTCATAAATATAAGTAAATATGTTTTCTTTGCGAGGTCAACATTTATTCAGTGCAATGCAAAGAGTTCAAGGACAACAAAGGTGCAAAAACCACCTTAGACAGGGTTCAAACCCACAACCTTTAGGTTAACATCCCAGAGCTCAACCTACTGTGCCACATCACCTACTTCTATAGCAGCAGTCAAAGACACACATCAGTTACCAGAGTTTTGTGCAGGTATACCAGTTTACAACAAGATCCAAAATGGCAAAATGGTCAACAATGGAAAAATTGGTCTTGTTTCTGACCAGTATGTGGAGCTGTTACCAAACAAAAGACCAATGAGGCCTGCAAAGTGTTGCAGAGATACATCACAACTGTTTTCTTAGGGTGTCATTTGGTAACGGTTGAACAATAAAAAAAATAAAAAAAATTATGAAACCTTGTTTGATGATCATATGAGCAAATTTCCCCCCCAAAAAATGAAAATGAGAATCAAAAATTATGTTTTATTAACAAATTTCGGGAGGAGCACGATCAGATAATCAACCAATTCGGCACAGGTGGAACTCGTTTAGTTAATCATCCTAACTAGCACGATACGTATATATATATATATACAGCCAACTTACCTCTGTCCCATGAGGTAGCTGTGTTTTCTGACACCTGCCCGGTTTGCTCCTTTTCCCATTAAATCGCAGACTCAACTTTTCCCGTCCAACAATGAGACCTGTACAGGGGATTTTTCAGATCCTCCGCCGCAATCTGCGGCCCCAGGATCACTCCTTCTCCACCAGACACCGCTGCGGAGCCCCAGGCATCATCGCTGCCGCCCCTCGACTCAACCAGCCACACGCTCTCCACGATGCCAAGGCCTAGCATCGCCTCCACCGGCTAGACTTCCACCTTCTTCCCCGGCATCCTCTTATCATTCGGCCATGCCGAACTCGCCTCGCTCGACACCACCATCGTCCCGCACAAGACCCGGCTCTCCTCAAGCACTGGGTCGCAGCAGCAGACCTTCAACGAGCCTGGCCCGCGCCCCAGATCTCACAGCAGCAAAGCCTCACTCACTTCCCGCTTCGGCTCAGTCTTTCACCGCAGCTCTTCCGCCCGCAGCGCTGTATGCAGCCGGGCCTTAAAACCCTTCCTCAACGCTTCACTCAACTCTGTCCTCCCAAGATTCTTATCTAACAGTTAGGGGATGTTTCAAAGCATTCCACTTCTCTTTTAACCTGCCATTTCCTGATTTTCTTCTCAATAACTTCATGCGTTTCCTACCTTAATTTCCTTAGGTTTTTTAAAGGTTATTTAAGCAGCATCCAAATTTTTTCACAAATTAATCTATGGCTCTC
>JAFVLL020036217.1:0-7500 GCA_021397915.2 Tor tambroides | reverse complement strand
GTGAGATGTGCTTGGGTCGGGTCTAGTGTGCAGTGTGATGTTCTGATCGGTCGCTAGGTCACGTGGACTTCACGATCGAGGTGGAGCGGTCTCTGCGAGTGTTAGATGGAGCTGTGCTGGTGCTGTGTGCTGTTGGAGGAGTGCAGTGTCAGACCATGACTGTTAACCGGCAGATGAAGCGCTACGCCGTGCCCTTCCTCACCTTCATCAACAAACTGGACCGACAGGGCGCCAACCCCAGCCGAGCGCTGCAGCAGCTCAGGTCAGGCCTCCAGAGATCGTGCATCACACGCTTTCAGCTTCAGCAACACTTCATGTGCTTTTAACTGTGTAGAAAGCTGCTTAAAGGAATAGTTTGCCCAAAAACTCATTTACTCACCCTCAACCTAAATAAAGAAGTGTTGATGAAATCTGAGAGATTTCTGGCCCTCTATTGAAAATCCATGCAATGAAAACTTTAATGCATTCATAGAGACATAATCCATATGAATAGAGTGATAATTCAAGTCTATAGAGACATGATTGCTTTATATGATGAGCAGATTTAATTAGGCTTTTATTCACTTATAAGCAATGATTAATCATAGAGCACATCAGATATTGCAAACGGAAGCTTAAATGTGTTTGCTTGATGCTCAAAACCAAACCCCATTGGTTTTATTAAAATATCCTAAATTGTGTTCTAAAGATGAACACAAATCTTTGGCTTGAACAACATGAGTGAGTAAATGAAGATAAAATGTGCATTTTTAGGTGACTATCCCTTTACTTCAGCAGTCAGACAGATGGATAAGGGTTAGACTCTGTAGAAGTCGTCTGTGTGCCATATTTTAAAATATTGTATATAGTAAAAACATTTGTACACTAATATATTCAATATGAAATAAAATATTATAAAAATATATTTTATACATACATTTTTTGCATTTATTATATATTATATGTAAGCCTGGAGCACAAAAGCAGTCATAAGTAGCACAGGTATATTTGTAGCAATAGCCTGTAATACAATACAATACACTGTATGGGTCAAAATTATCCATTTTTCTTTTATGACAAAAATCATTAGGATATTAAGATCATGTTCCATGAAGATATTTTGTACATTTCCTACCGTAAATATATCAGAACTTCATTTCTGATTAGTAATATGCATTGCTAAGAACTTCATTTGAACAACTTTAAAGGAGATTTTCTCAATATTTAGATTTTTTTGCACCCTCAGATTCCAGATTTTCAAATATTGTCCTATCCTAACAAACCATACATCAATGAAAGATTATTTATTCAGCTTTCAGATGATCTATAAATCTCAATTTCCAGAAATTGACCCTCATGACTGGTTTTGTGCTCCAGGGTCACATATATTAAGTAATAATTTATATATTGATTATAAATTAACAATTTTATATGTGTATATATATATATATATATATATATATATATTAGTATTAGTATTAATGTTATGTATGTTTTGTTTTTTTTTGTTTGTTTTTTTCAGGACTAAACTGAATCACAATGCAGCGTTTGTCAACATTCCCATCGGTCTGGAAGGAAATCTGCGAGGGATCGTTGATCTGATCGAGGAGCGCAGCATCTTCTTCGAGGGCCCTTTCGGGTAAAGCTTGTACCTGATGCTTTACTCTCTGCAGCGCTTTCTTTATATCTGGAGATGTTCTGTCAGTCTCGTCTCCGTGTGTTTGTGGTTTCTCTCTGAAGTCAGAGCGTTCGCTTCGATGAGATCCCGGCGGAGATGCGAGCTGAAGCGGCCGACCGCAGGCAGGAGCTGGTGGAGTGTGTGGCGGACGCTGATGAGACGCTGGGAGAGATGTTCCTGGAGGAGAAAGTGCCCTCTGTGACCGATATCAAGGTCTTCACATGCTGTTCAGTTACCTGAAGCTCTGTTTCAGTCCCTAGCGATCCCTGTTTGCTTCCTACACAGACAACATCCACTTACACTTCAGTTTAAGGAGTTGTTCTTACTATGTAATTATACACAGACGTTCTGTATGATATTAATTAACATGTACTTATAATAGATTAAGAGTTGCTTGTAATTATTTATCATTTATATTCATTACTACAGTTAGTATGTGCGACAAGGACACTGTAGAATAAAGTGTTACCCAGCATCCTAATCATAAGGGAAACTATATCTCTAGCTATAATACAAGCATCAACACAATTATATTCCACAGGTCAGTCTCAGTTGATTGAATAATTTAATGTTAGCATGTCACTATGCTCAGCATGCAGAAATACTGGGTATAATCTTCCAGTTTATATTAGATTAGTTTACATTATTAGGTTGAACTTATTTCAGTCAGTACATGAAAGTGTTGATTGAAAATAAAGTATATTTTAATAGTAATGCACCAAAATTATTATTTTTTTACCAAATCCCCAAAATTAAAGTTTTCATTTAGCCCCCCCAAAAAAACTAATAAACCAATCATTAATCACATTTATTTATTTAATCAACACTCAAATAAGAACTGAGTTGTATATAATGAACATTTAAATTGCCCATAAGGCAGTTTTTATATTAAGTTCTTAATATAATTTTTATTGTTTCTACTCCCATATGTTGTTGACTGTTAAAGGAATATCTCAGGTCATCCCAGATCAGGATGAGTTTGTTTCTTCATCAGGTTTGGAGAAATGTGTCTCTGCATCAGTGTCTCAGCAATGGATGCTCTGCAGTGAATGGGTGCCGTCAGAATGAGAGTCCAAACAGCTGATAAAAACATCACAATAACTTCAAACCGGCTAAAATACAAGTCCATAATAAACTGAAAAAGTGGTCTGGTCTGAGTCAGGAGATAAATTTGCACAAATATGTGGCTGGATTTTGATGTGAGAGACAACAGGAGATGCACTTTTTCACTGGAGGAAGAGTTATTATGGATTATATTTTAGTCAAAAACATCTTAATGCTGGATTTGTTTCAGCTTTTGTGTTATCCAGATGTTAACTGATGGACTGGAGTGGTGTGGATTATTGTGATGTTTCTATCAGCTGTTTGGACTCTCATTCTGACGGCACCCATTCACTGCAGAGCATCCACTGCTGAGACACTGATGCAGAGACACATTTCTCCAAACCTGATGAAGAAACACACTCATCCTCAGGCCATCCAAGTTGCATGAGTTTATCTGAACTGTCCCTTGAAGTGTTTCTGGGTGGTTTCAGGCGGCTGTGCGCAGGGCGACTGTCCAGCGGGCGTTCACTCCTGTTCTGGTGGGCAGCGCTCTGAAGAATAAAGGAGTTCAGCCGCTGCTGGACGCTGTGCTGGAGTATCTGCCCAACCCCACTGAAGTCCAGAACTACGCCATCCTCAACGAGCAGTGAGTCTGTTTCTGCTTCACTGTTTTCAGCTTCACCCAGAAGAGCAGAATCCAGGGCTGGGAGATACAGCTAAAAATATATCGATGATATAATGTTTCATATCGTTCGGTATCGATAATTATTGACATTTTTTATAACCTTTTTTAAAATGAACAGCAATAGAAAAAAATGTTTAAATTTTACCACTGTATTTTTAAAAATAACTTTTTATCATTGTTGTTGTGTTTTTTTGTATTATGTGTGTAACTGTGGACTAAACTAGAAGAATCTGTCTTAAATCTTATATTTTCTTTACTTGGTCTTGAAAGTTCTCAACCCTGCTCTGCTGTTGCTAATTTAATGGGGCTTCAACTTGTTTCCCATTTCAGGGAGTCTAGTGACGGCTCCAAGATCCTGATGGACCCGACGAGAGACGACTCGCATCCGTTCGTCGGTCTGGCCTTCAAACTGGAGGTGAGACACAGCTGTGTGAAGTAGGGCTGAAGAAATACATTCTAATTTCACACTTAAATATTACCAGTATTAGAATTATATTACAATTTAAAAGGCATAATTTCAGTCAGGGAGGGAAAAAAGAGGTGCATCGAGCAAAATATTACTAATGACCGTTTATAATAAAATAACATGACTATCTGTGAAAAAAATGCGTAATGTTTATAAACCAAATATAATTAAGTTGCTTAAACAATTATAATATATACATAATTTTACATAAGTTTACATAATAAATATACACAGTACACATAAATATATTATGTACTGTATATATAAATACACACACATACAGCATATATTTAGAAAATATTTACATGTATTTACACGTATATATTTATATTCATATAATTTATATCATATAATAATATTTTTAATATATAAATGTTATATTTTTCTTAAATATATACATGCGTGTGTGTATTTATATATGCATAACATATGTTATGTAAACAATTTTTTTTATTTTGGATGCGATTAATCATTTGACAGCACTATTTAAAACAAAGGGACGAAAGGCAATCACAAAGAGTACTTTTTCTATTTAAAAACATGAGATGCAGTGGGATGGGGGGTTTTTGCAATGTTTTTGCATTCGAATGCAGATTTTTATTTTAAATTCGAGAAATATTCGAAATTCAAATGTTTTTTGACAGGCCTGGTGTGAAGCGAGCTGTTCTCAGTGTTAGTAGTCTCCCAGCGGTGTGTGATCTGCGGTGTGTGTGCAGGCCGGGCGCTTCGGGCAGCTGACCTACATGCGTGTGTATCAGGGCTGTCTGAGGAAGACGGAGTACATCCACAACACCCGCTCGGGGAAGAGGGTGAGGGTCCAGAGACTGGTGCGGCTGCACGCCGATCAGATGGAGGTGAGACGCGTCTGCTGCAGCTCAGTCCAGTGCTTCTGCAGTCAGGAGTCTGTAGTGTGTGTGTGTGTGTGTGTGTGTGTGTGTGTGTGTTCTCAGGACGTGGAGGTGGTGTATGCGGGCGATATCTGCGCTCTGTTCGGCATCGACTGCGCCAGCGGAGACACCTTCACCGCCCGCACTAATGCCAACCTCTCCATGGTATGCAACCAGCATCAACCATCTGCCTCACAAAAATGATGAAGCATATTTTAGAGACTTCAAATTTGTTTTGCATTAATTTCATGGCAGTTAAGCACATTTTATCTATATATGCGTGGATATGTGCTAGTTAAAGTTTGGGGTCAGATCAATATCATTACTCCAGTCTTCAGTGTCACATGATCTTCAGAAATCATTCTAATATGCTGATTTGCTGCTCAACAAACATTTCTGATTATCATCAATGTTGAAAACACCTGTGCTGCCCAATATTTTAGTGGAAACTGATGCATTTTATTTTTTAAGATTCACAGATGAATAGAAAGCTCAAAAGAACAGCGTTTAATTGAAATAGAAATCTTTTGTAACATTATAAATGTCTAGTTTGATCAATGTAATGCATTATCGCTAAGTAAACATTAATTTCTTTAATAACTCTTAAATAATAATAAAAATCTCACTGAATCCAATCATTTGAATATCAGATACATATACAAACAAAAAAGTGAAAATTTTCATTAAGTTAGTCATGTTAGACTTATGATTGATTTAGTATTTTCACACTCTGTTTTGTCAGAATTTGAGCTAAATCCAGAGGAGAAAAAGAAAAAGAAGTTTAATATTTTGAATCAGTTTTTATATTTTTCATTTTAATTTTATTTGTACATTTTTAGTCTTTTTGTTGTGTATTTGTCATTTTTAGCAGTTTTTGGGTTTTGTTTATATATATATATATATATATATATATATATATAAAACCTAACCTGGGCAACTAGGTGAATTTTTTTATATTTTATTTCAGTTAACATTTATTTTATTTAACGTAATGAAAATGTTGTTTTAATGGGTTTAATGTTAGTTTTAGTTAACTGTAATAACCCTGACGTGAGAACTCTAAACCGAATGTGTCCGTAAACATCTTGGTCGTTTTTTTGGTGTAATACTGATTTAAATCACTGCACAGCCATTTGTTTTACTGTATTACAGTGAAAGTGTGCTATATCTGTGTAATGATCTTAATAATAGAGTGTGTTCCCAGGAATCCATTCACGTTCCTGATCCTGTGATCTCCATGGCCATACGGCCGTCTAATAAGGTACCAGACTCACACACACCGCTCTCTCTCAGATCAACCGTCGGTCAGAGACTAACGCTGCTCTTTCTGTCCCTCAGAACGACACGGACAAGTTCTCCAAGGGGATCAATCGCTTCACCAGAGAGGATCCCACCTTCAGAGTCCACTTCGACACGGAGAGTAAGGAGACCATCATCTCCGGCATGGGAGAGCTGCATCTGGAGATCTACTCGCAGGTACAGGGATCACCTCAGGCTCTCTGAGCAATCACACACATTCATTTTAACAAAACAACAACTTGAACTGTATCATAGCCTATTGATCTATCCGGCGGGACATAAGATAACATACACCTGCTGCACGTCTCATAAAACCTTCAGAAATGTCGATATGAGGGAGTGAGAGAGGAGCAGATACATGGATCAATTTGACGACGCAAGAGAACTCTATTCGGTCTGGTTTTCTGAGCGCAGACAGAAGCAGCGCACGAGTAACGTTACTCTTTCACGTCGCATGAACGGAGAAATACACACAAAATGATGTCGAATTGTCCGTTTTGACAAGTATTCACATAAACACAGTCGATTACGTCTTAAGTCACTGATGTTAATCAAGCAACAAAAGAAAGACTCACTGCTCTTGACTGAATCACTTTAGTAGCACTAATAAAGATTGTGAGTCACCGCAGTTAAATCTGTCATGATAAAACCTTAATATCAAACCTGTAACTCAAACACTGTAACTAAACCCATTAGATTTTAGCCGACTAAAACTAAAAATAATTCAGATGACTAAAACTAAATAGCATTTTAGTCAGGAGACTATGACTAAATCACAGTTTGCTGTCGAAATGAACACTGGTCTTGATAACTGTGTGTTTCAGAGGATGGAGAGGGAATATAACTGTGCGTGTGTGATGGGCAAACCCAAGGTGGCCTTCAGAGAGACGGTGACCAGCGCTGTGCCGTAAGTCCTGCGTTTACACTCATCACACATCAGCAAAACACACTCATAGCGGTTTCACACTCTTAACGCATCGCCACCGAGCTCCTGTATTCACCTCAGTGCTTGGAGATCTCATCCTAACTCAATCTTCAGCCGCAGCTTCAGTGTGTGTTTATAGTGCAGGGGGCGGCACGCTGCAGATTCTGCAGAGCATCTGATTGGACAGAAAATCTGATGAGAAGCTGAAGTGCAGGGTGATGAACCCATTGATCCATATCGGCGGAAGTGAGAGACTGTATGATTTGAAGGCTTATATCTTCAAAATGCAGATTTTGTCATTATTTTGCAAACGCCAAAAAAAATAAAAAATAATTACAGCTAGTTGCAAAGGCAACATTTCTCATTATCACTGTTTAACCTAATGTACTAAAATACCTAAAACTAAAAAAAATTATAATAACACAAAAATTACTAAGACATTAACTAAAGTTGAAATATAAAATAAAATTATATATATGTGTGTGTGTGTGTATATATATATATATATATATATATATATATATATATATATATATA
>JAFVLL020036216.1:220268-234813 GCA_021397915.2 Tor tambroides | reverse complement strand
AAAGTTTCCTGTAAGGGGTAGGTTTAGGTGTAGGGTTGCTGTAGGGCAATAGCCCATACAGTTTGTACGGTATAAAAACCATTACGCCTATGGAGAGTCCCCGTAAACCAAAAAACAAACATGAGTGTGTGTGTGTGTGTGTGTGTGTGTGTGTGTGTTTTAGTTTTGGTTAACAATAAAAACCCTGGGCTTAATTTCCATAATAATTGCACACTGATAGATAGATAGATAGATAGATAGATTTCATTATCTGCTATTTCTTTATTTATATTGTATTTTTGCTCATTTTTTAAAGAAACTGTAGAGGTACAAGTCATTATTTGTTTTTCACCTGGACATGTTTTTTTGTCACATGTAACATTCGTTTGACTGTCATTACAAAAATGCTTCAGCAATAAAATGAACAATGCTAACGATGTTTTTCTCTGCATACCTCCAGCCAGTTGACAAACTTGGCCACGTCCGCCCCCACCAGTCTGGTGTTTTCTGCTGATTTGGGGTAGTGTTTGTTGGCCCGATCCAGCCAGTCCACGACAATGACATTAGCACTGGGTTCACGTTCAAACAGAGCCGTCACCAGTTTATACACCCAGCTCTCAAACAGACCCGCAACCTACAGGTGACAGGTACATTTATAGCAGAATAAATGCAGTAACAGCAACATAAACACATGCAGTTCATATAGGGGTAAAGAAGTGAAGGACATCAACTCTAGCATTGCTATGTTTCATGCAACAACGCTGAAAACAGACAGACTGACATCAGTGAACTCACCGACCATCCATGGATAATAAGGAAGGTTTGGGAATCATTTTTGAAGTTACAGTCCGAAATAGAGTCCCGTTGTCCCGGGACGAGATAACAGAGATCCTCGTCAGGGAATTCTGGGTTTCTGATGGAGAACTTGGACTCGATGTCACTGTAGTCCACTGTCTGCTCAGTGGAGTTACCTGAAACAAACGGCACCTGTTAATATCATTTACATGTAAAATCACTTTAGCATGTGCATCTAATTATTAATGTTCTTTAGTTTATTTTGGCCTGTATTATAGACATTATGTGAAATCCAGAGGAGGATGGGTTCCTCACAAGGTTATTTCCTCATCCACTTTCCTCACCACTGCTGGCTTTGTCTTGTAAGCCATTATTCTCTGTTAAGCTGCTTTGAAACAATGTGTATTGCGGCAATCAAATAAAACTGGACTTGCTGATCCAGAATCAGTGTATATGCAATGATCAGACTAAGTAGGTCATAAGACATGGAATCACACTGATCCTGGATCTGTGCCCTAATCACTTCCACATATATATCTGTTCATCTTCCAGTTTGATTGCAATGCATTTTTATTGTAAAATAAGCAATACTGTATGTCTATATATACATATACACGTTTCCAGTTAGTAATTTTAGTGCCTCATCTTATGGTTCTTCAGCTTATTTTAGTTCAAACATTTAGTCTTTCATCTGATATTTACATTTTTTTCAGCTTTATTTCAAATAACAAAATCTATTTTCAATAATTTTATTTACCAATACCTAATAACCCTTGGCTTAATTTCCATAATGATTTTACATTGCTAAATAAATAAATGAATGACTCATTATCTGTAGGTTTAGTTAATTTTATTTATATTCAATTTATTTAATTTTCTTTTCATTTATTTATTTATTGCTGATTGTGTACACACACACACACACACACACACACACACAAATATATTGCAAATGAGCAAATGTAAAACGAATGTAAAATGCATTTAAATTGTAGTATCTACATCATTTTGATGGTCAAAAACTTACTAGCAAACACTTCTTCAGTAGAGTTGGAGACTGGTTCGCTCGCAATAAGAGAAAATCCGATAACCAGCAACCAGAAACTTTCTTTTCCCATAGTACAGAATGAATAAATAATTTTAATTTTACAGTACAGTATAAATAAATAACAGTAAGCTAATGATCCCAGTATAACGAGCTAACGGAAGCTCCGTGTGTTATTTATCTGCTGCTGCTCACAGCATTTATACCGAACAATGAGTGGTTTTTTGTGCTCTTCAGCGATTGGTTGAAAGTGCGCGGGGGGCGTGGTTATCGTGCTCAAAGTGAGGCACTATCAGCAAATCAAAGGAGCGAGATTTACATTCATACAGCTGTCAATCACAAGCGTAACGTAAACAACTGCATATGCATGAAGGAGTCGCTTTAGCCTTTGTGTTTAGCGTGAAGATTTCATTATTGTGATGCTAAACGCCAAAATAGTCATGCAAAACTTCTGGATACACAGTAAATCTGTGTAGAAAGTTTCTGGCTGCTGGTTATCGGATTTTCTTTTATGCAATCCAAAAGTGTTTACTAGTAAGTTCTTAAGGATAATGGCATTACTTTAGGATGTTTTGACAAATGATATCAAGAATGGGCTATAAACTGCTGAAATCAGATCTAGTTGTTTGAAGTGTTTTTTTTAAATTTTATTTAGCAATACAACAATATAAACAAATATAGAAATACAGCTACAGATATAAACAAATACAGTAAGGCTATAATATATAATATAAACCAAAAATCGACAATCATTAATTAATTAGTATAAAATTAATTAATAAAAGACATTTGTGTATATAAAACCATCCTTTTTGAAATATTTATCCCAAAAAATATGATATGCATTCAAAATAAAAAATACACAGGTAATAAGTTGTATCTACATCATTTTGATGGTCAAAAATGACACTTTTACATAGGATCTTATGCCTCCTGTTAGAATTCCTTTGGGATTTTTGGCAAAGAATCTGTGGCATCTTGTGTCATAAATATATATTTTCTTATTTTATTTTATTTTTAAACATTTTTCAATTTTATAATTTTTTTAATCCTTTATTTATTTATTTATTTATTTATTTATTTATTTAAGTATGATTATATTATTCTCATTTATCTGCACAAGTTTTTATTTATTTATTCTCAGGAGAAACATCTAGGAGACCATCCTTTTAATCTCAATGTTATTTGGGAGGAAGTTAAGATATTAAAGAGATCTCATTTATGATTTTCCTTTCCTATAAAAGACTCAAAACACTCTCTTCTTTGTACAGTCTTCCTCTCGGTGAAGGCGAGATGTTGCATCTTATCAGTCTGGCAGTAAGTTTCATTGCTGCATTATATCTCATGTCAGATGTTGTAACGTCTGCAGTCCTCCTCCGCTTATATGCAGCTGTCAACATGAATTGGATCAGTTGTATTAGCAGACAGTGAAATCTTCTTTGAAACAGCTTTCATAAATGTTTTAATGCAACAAGAACATTGTGCGTACATGTCAGTGCATTGCATTGAGTTTCAGTTCAGCACATTTTCTTGTGTTTAATCCAGAACACAAAATGCAATAGGTAAAGTCTTAGAGAATGATGTTTATTTTAATAAGACTTATACTGTAGTAAATCAGATCGACTGGGTTTCCATCTGGTCTCTCCAGCAGTGATGAGAATCAAGCGTCTCACTGTCCAGTAACCTGCAGTCATTCAGCCTACAGGCTCAGTGTCATATTTCATTGATAAAACAATCCTAAACAATATATAACAGCTTTAAGAACAGAGAGAGAAGCCAGAGTTCACAGGAGTTTCTTTAACTAGAGGCACAAGCTCAGGAACTTGAAAATAATGCCATGACTGAGAGACATCTGTGTAAAAATTAAAATCATTGTACGCTATAAATACTGAAATGTTGTTTTGTTTTAAGATGCTATTAATTATACTTTATTATTAGTGTAAATTGTTGTTTTATATGTAAATTATTTATTTTAAATGATAAATTGTAAGTATTATAAATTATTGTTTGATTAAGATTTTATAAGTTTATTCCATTCAAAATATTTTCAGAGTTTGAGATTAAAAGCAGTTTGAGACTTATTTTAGTATTACTGAAATGCAGCTACAGTTCTTATTAATATTTTGAATTTTGAATTTTTATTTTTTTTAAATATTTTTATTGATCTAAATTTTAGTAATTTTGTGTGTTTTGCCATTTGTAATAGTTTGTTCATAATTCTATATAGTTTTTATTCATTTTTATTCCATTTTTATTAGTTATTATCAAGTCAAACAAATTAAAAATAATAAATCTTGCATTGCAACTAGCTGAAAATAAAATGTAAAGATTAAAAATAAACAAAAAATAAAATTAAAAATTAAAAAAGTTAAAGTTTTTAAAGATTTTATTTCAGATAACATTTATTTTATTACAAGTAATTAATGATTTTTAATGATTTTAGTTTTAGTTAACTATAATAAACCTGTTGAGTCAAGACTAAAATAATAAAATATCTAAAATACAGAAAAACATTTGAAAAGTACTGAGAGTTTTTTATTTTATTTATTTATTTATTTATTTATTTATTTATTTTTTTATTTTTTTTTTACTTTTTTTTAAATGTAGCCTTTGTGTAACAAACTTTATTTAAAAAAAAAAAAAAATTGAAATCTGTTGGTTTTAATAAAAATCAACCCCTAGGACTCAGAAGTGCCTGTAGTAGTTGAAGAAACACTGACACATGATCTGGGGAAACTCTGGCTGATTTCTCATGGCCTGCATGTGCTCCCGGAGCCTATCAAAATATAAACAGACCTCAGCGCTCAGAGCATTTAATATCTCAGATATGAGCTGTTTTGATAGAAAAGATGTGAAGATGACTTTGTTACAAGCTTTTTTACTGACCGTATGGTGAGAGTGATGTATCAGATGGTCAAAAGTGATGACAGCCCGAAGCTGAGAAACGGCCAACAGGTGGCGTTATAGTGCATCAAGTCTGGCCAGATCTCTGATATCATAATGATATTAATCTGATATGCAGCTAAAATTAAGAAGTGTTTTTTATTAATTAGTCACTGTTAATTATTACACTTATTTGGGATTTCTTTGTAACATTTATACCATTAATAAGCATTAATAAAACATTCTACACCTTTTTATCATATTTTTTGACATGAATGATACCTTATCATATGAACACATGGTATATGCGATAATATGATAAGCTATCAGTTTCACAAGTTTATAAGCCAAGACCCAATAAGTCAAATAATTAACTATTTTAGACTAATATAATCTGACTTTCTTTATGTACTATAGCGCCCCCTGTTGAAAAGTGAAAGCACTTCTCTTTTATGATACCTTTCGTCTCAGTAACTGAGGTTCCAGATCTCACCACAAGAGGGCAGCTGACAATCATCAACGACAAATCATTCAGTCACCAAGATTGTGACTTTTGACCTTTGCTCTGACCTACAATAGGAAAAGGTCATGTATACATGAGGGTATAAGGTTTAACATACTGTATGAAATATGGTTATTTTTTTATATGTCAGCTCTTTGGAATTAATATATGCTTTTTGTTAGTTCATAGTTCACTGATAATCAAATTGTATTGATTCAAACATTATAGATCCATCAATGACTAAAAATCAGTTTTATATATAAAAAGAGCATGTCTGAACGAATGAAAACAGAACTGTATATTTTAGCAAGGCTTTTTAATTTCTGCATTATTAATTATTACCCATTATCAGAGTTAATTAAAAAATAAAACTATTAAAAAGCATTCTCGTTACTTAAAAAAATTTAATAAATGTCAGCTAAAAAAACATTTCTTTTTTTAGTTTAACTTTATTTAATTAAATAACTAAATAAACTAAACCCAAAATAAAAATGAGACTATATAGATTTTTTAAAATACAAAAACTAATAAAAATTACAAAAACACACAACAAAATAACTAAAAATGTAACGTTAATGTAAATATTAATGTAATGTAAAATTAAAATGCAAATGGAAAATATAAAAAATAAAACATCAAAATATTAATAAGAACTATAAGACTGTCTGAATGTTATTAAAACAACACTGGCCATTATGTGTGATTTATTTATATAAGATATTTATAAAATATTTGCATGCATTACATTCTGTCATATCAAAGAATATAAAACTAGAATAAATTAAAGCCCATCTGGGGATAGTTCATCCAAAAGTCAAAGTCCTAATATCATTTACTGACCATTAAATTGTTTAAAAACAATAATGCTCTTTTTCTATAATTATATAGAAAAGAAAAGAAATGTTTGGGGAAATGCTGGGCTTTTCCATAAAATTAAAAGTAGATAGTGATCAGGGACCATTCATTTTTGCATGTACTGTTCCTTTAAGAGTGTGAACTAAAGAACTCTACATGATCAGAGGTCTGAGCAGATCTAATCTGTGGTTTTGATTGTAATATTGGCCGAAACACGCTTGATGCCAGAATTTTTATGTCGGGCCATGTGGAATATGATGAAATGTGACACTGAGCTGCTGCAATACTGGAATGTCGTTTCGTTTTCCTTCAGGTCCTGTTCCAGTCATCTATAATCTAGGAGATGTTTTATGACTTTGACATTTCATCTTACTGCTTCACATAAACAAATGCGTTATTCCAGACTGAAACTCTATTTTATTTCTTTTTCTGTGATACATTATTAATTGAAAATAAGATGATATTAGACAGATGACAAAGAGAGAGAACAAATAGATGGTTTTCAAATGTTGCTGCCGTTTTAGGTCACTGCAATAAAATCTGGAATATTTACTCACCCTCAGGCCACCCAAGATGTAGAGGAGTTTGTTTCTTCATCAGATTTGGAGAAATGTAGCATTGCATCACTTGCTCACCAATGGATCCTCTGCAGTGAATGGGTGCCGTCAGAATGAGAGTGCAAACAGCTGATAAAAACATCACAATAATCCACACCACTCCAGTCCATCAGTTAACATCTGGAGAAGACAAAAGCTGCATGTTTGTAAGAAACAAATCCATCATTAAGGCATTTTCACTTTAAATAATCACTTCTGGTTATAATAGGAGTCTTTAATTCATAATAATGCTTCCACCAGTGAAAAAGTCCATCTCCTTTTGTCTCTCATCAAAATCCAGCCACATATTTGTTTCGAGCTGTTTTTGGTTTGTAAATAGTGTTTGATCTGTGCAGATTTCTCTCCTGATTCAGACCAGACCTTTTTCACTGGAGGAAGTGTTATTATGGATTATGGACTCGGATTTTAGTTAAAAACGTCTTAATAATGGATTTGTTTCTTACAAACATGCAGCTTTTGTCTTCTCAGGATGTGAACCAATGGACTGGATTATTGTGATGTTTTTATCAGCTGTTTGGACTCTCATTCTGACGGCACCCATTCACTGCAGAGCATCCATTGGGGAGCAAGTGATGAAATGACACATTTCTCCAAATCTGATGAAGAAACAAACTCATCTACATCTTGGATGGTCTGAGGGTGAGCACATTTTCAGCAAATTTACATATTTGAGTGAACTATTCCTTTAAGAAGGTACAGTAAATAGAGTGAGTTTTAATTTCATGTTGGCTTTTTCTGTATTTTTAATCAGCGTTTTATTTAAACCTGTAATAGAGTATCTTCATTTACGATCAGCTTTCTTATAATAACATCTCAGTCTCACACTGGTATTGTGAAATTACAGTCGGTGTGTCAAAATCCTTGGAGGTGGGATGTGTTTGGCTGAAGACATCTGCCAGACCTCATCAGCAGCATCATATCTCACGACTTACACGTCCAGCTAATGTAATATGAACTCATGTGCCGTTCTCAATGAGTGACTCACGGTCTACAGCAGGACCACAACTAACTCCAAAACCCCTTAAAAGGGTTTATCTAGACTATAAAACACTTCTAGGTCATGATCTCTAAATCATCTAGAGCAGAAGTAGGAACACAGGGCTGGAGGATGAAGGAGAGAGAGAGAGAGATTTCATCCAGAAGTGTCTGTCTCTCTCCTCCCTGAGGTCGTTATGGCTCTTTGGCTCGTTTCAGCTGGTCTCTCAGTAACGACCCTCAAAAGACGGCTTGATTTGCTCTTCTGCTGTTAGAAGCTGTCCAGAAATGATCATGGAAACCAAAGTGTCTGTCAAAACAACATAGTTACTGCAGCTGTAAAATCATCATCAATTTATATGAGTTCTAAATCTGTCTGTCATTATATGTGTTTATTTATTTATTTAGGACATTTATCACCAATACCAGATTTACAATAAGATTATTTATTGATTGATTGATTAATTGATTGAAACTTTGAAGACTATGGTATTTTTTTATTAATTAATTCATTTTTATTTTTGCAAGAAAAAAAAACATTTCAGTTGTTCTAAAATTCAGCAACAGTTCTAAATTTGAGGTTTTATGCTCACCAAAGCTGCATTTATTTGATCAAAAATATAGTAAAAACAGTAATATTGTGAAATATTATTACAATTTAAAATCACTGTTTTCTATGTGAATATCTGTTAAAATGTAATTTATTCCTGTGATCAAACCTAAATTTTTAGCATCATAACTCCAGTCTTCAGTGTCACATGATCCTTCAGAAATCATTCTAATATGCTGATTTGCTGCTCAAGAAACATTTCTGATTATTATCAATGTTGAAAACAGTTGTGCTGCTTGATATTTTTGTAGAAACTGTGACACATTTTATTTTTCAAGATTCTTTGATGAATAGAAAGTTCAAAAGAACAGCGTTTATTTGGAACAGAAATCTTTTGTAACATTATAAATGTCTTTACTGTCACTTTTGATCAAATTAAGACATCGTTGCTGAATTTTTCAGATATTACTGCATCTTCTTAATGAGTGTCACAGGGTTCCTGTAACTCCAGAATAACCGCGTCTCACATTCTGAACATGTTATTAGGGGTGCGGGTCTTAACGGACAGTCTTAAGTTGTTCCTCAACCTTGAAGCAGCGACAGAGACACACAATCACCCTTGAACTTTAAATGTGATTGTGAATGAAGGATGTCGAGGACCTCAGGCTCCTCTGGTTTCAGTGGAAGCTCATGAGCTCACAGATATAATAAGCTGCTGTTGTGTGTGAAGCTTTAAACACATCCAACAACAACTTATATTGGAGTTCTTGTAGCTCGACTAACATAGTGCTGGTCTAATGTACAGACTGAATGGACCGGAAGTTTCTTTAGATCTAAGTGTCTGTCAGATGGATTGAGGTCATATCTTATGGAAGTAGCTGATGATTTAGTTATTTATATATATATGATATATTATAGGTGACAGAAATGATGTCAAGGAAAATGATTAGCAACAGCTAAAGAAACGTGCCTGTGTTATTTTAGTGTTATTGAGACACTATTATACTTTTTAATATATAAAATTATTATTTTTGAATTGCTTTTTAAAATTATATTATGGTATTTCTATGTAGTTTTATTATTATACTATTATTAATATATTATTAGAATTCTCTACTAAAACATATTAAAACTACATAACTATTATAGTATTTTTATTATATTATATCACATTATGATGTTATATTATATTATTATATTATTTTCTCCACTCATTTTAATTTTAGTTAAAATTTTAGTAATTCTGTTGCATGCTTTTCTCATTTTTATTAGTTCTACATTTATATGCATATATGCATTTATATGTCTATATAGTTTTTCTAAATTTTTATTTAATTCAAGTTTTAGTTAGTTTTGTACGTCAGGTTAAGGTAAAAGAAAATTAGAAAGGTTTCCTTCAGCAACTAGCTCAAATAAAATTAGTTTATATGTATACATATATATTTTTTATCTAATTGCAGTAATTTCAAGTAACCAAAATCTTTTTTATGGTTTTAGTTGTAGTTTTGGTTGGCTGTAATAACCCTGAGTGAGTATCAAGTGAAGTGCATTTCTGGTGTTTGCTGTCAGTGTGGGGGGTTCATTCTCAGGACCTCAGCTATGCTCTTGACTCACACTATCAAATCGGTCTATTCCCAAGGTGCCCACATGCTTTTTTGGGTGTTTTTACCATAATAGGGCATGAGGAGATGCAGATGCACTTCCTGTGGGAGGATCTTTTTTCCTTTTAGTAATACAACTACTCTCTCTCTCGCTCTATCACTTGTCCTTCTTGCAGCTTCTTAAATCTGTTTATTTAAATCAAGAAAACCTTGAGGAGGTGCACCGAGTGTCCATGCAACAATAACAGCAGGCAGTAAAATATGGTTTCTTCAAGATGCATGGAAGAAAATATAAATTATGCATTAAAATTTGAAGTTTAAAGTCACCTCTCCCTCTCTACACAGTATAGATGTAATACAATGCTTTTGAATGCAGTCTCTTTTGCTTAACAAGGCTGCATTTATTTGATTAAAAATACAGTAAAAACAGTAAAAATGTGAAATATTATTACAACTAAAAATAGCTGTTTTCTATTTGAATATATATAGTAAAATGTAATTTATTCCTGTGATCAAAGCTGAATTTCCAGCATCATTACTCCAGTCTTCAGTGTCACATGATCCTTCAGAAATCATTCTAATATGCTGATTTGCTGCTCTAGAAACAGTTGTGCTGCTTCATATTTTTGTGGAAACTGGGACACATTTTATTTTCCAGGATTCTTTGATGAACATCAATTTCAAAAGAACTGCCTTTATTTGAAATAGAAATCTTTTGTAACATTATAAATATCTTTACTGTCACTTTTGATCATTTTAATGCATCCTTGCAGAATAAAAATATTAATTTCTTTGAAAGAAAATCTTACTGACCACAAACTTTTAAACAATAGTGCATATGTTATTTATTTCTGTCTAAGCTACTGAACATCTAAGCAATAAAATGTTTCATCATGAGACTCTGGAGCAGATCTGTCACTCACTGCTGCTGGATTACCACAGTTGTTGTGTTTTGTGTCGCACAAGGCTTTTAAAAATGTTATCATTTAATTATTGACTGTATTTTAAGACCCAGCAGCTATTAGGTTTCCCCAGGCTGGAGAAAGACCATCATAAGCCTCACCTGTCTGAGTCCAGACCCTCGAGACCACATTACCATCATCCTCCACATGAGCCGCTAAATATCATCCTCTTGTGTGTTTAATGTCAAATATGCCATTCTCAAAACTGAAGAGTGTTGCAGATTTGATGCATTTAAGATCAGGATGAGTTGCCATATAAGTAACTAAATAGACATGGAATATTGATTTGAGTGATTATAAAGAGAGTGTGGAGAGAGACTGCAGACAGTTCATATTAATTCTATAATTCAGAATAAATATCTATAAAATGTAAGCCGTATAGCAAGCCAGTGTGAAATAATGTGATAACTACAGATGAACACAGCAGAAAACAATTCAGATTTGCACAAGCTTTCTCATCTCAGACTTTTCCTTGGCTCAGAATTCAGCTTTTTCCATTTTGTCCTTTTTTTCCCACTTCCACTCAAGCAGCCAAACCATCCCTGTTATTAACACTGAAACAAACACATGACTGTAGATCATGATATGAGAACAACTATATGAGAACAACCAGGAAACTATGTGAAGGTGGCAATGAAAAATGTTTATAATTTTGTATTTTTTTTATATATTTTAATAATATATACAATTTTATATACAATATAAAATAATAAATTATTTAATGTTAATTTATATATAATTAAATTTACAATTATATATTTTTTATTATATAATTAAATTAAAGTCTAAGATTTAAGAGGAGATTTTTGGGCAAAATTTTAATGTTTTGTTTTTTAATGAATATTTAATAATTAATTTAAATCACATCCCCTTGTGTATTTATTTAATAAAGTGCTTTTTATTATATATTTTATATTATTTTTGTGCTAAATTAAATTTTGTTTACATATTTATGTATGTATATATAGAGAGAGAGAGAGAGAGAGAGAGAGTAAATTTGATTATTTATTACACTGATTAAATCATGACAACTGGGTGTTAGATACCAGAATGCTGATTGAAAAATAAAAGGTACCGATGACATCAGAAGAAAAGTCATTTTAGAATCAGAGCAAGTGACTGCAATTTGATAAACCACTAAACTTGTGCATTAATGAATCACTCACAATAAGACCAGGACCATGTTTTAAGCAACTAAACAGGGTCCGTTTGACTAGTTTAATGAGGCTTGAGGAGCCACTAAACCCTCCGAATCTTGCTTCATGCACTCGCTCCAAATAAGGGAATCGGCTGACTTTGAGACGTTCTGTGGGTAAAAGGCTTGCCTGAGGAGGGGGAGCTGCACTTTCTGGTGCTTCTGTGTGTGTGTGTGTGTGTGTGTGTGTGTGTGTGTGTGTGTGTGTGTGTGAGGAAGAGGTTCAAACAGGGAGGTGGGGGCCACCAGGGAACGAGACTCGTTTCCTCCACCTCAGGTTGCGTTTCAGTGTGGACTCTCTCTCTCTCTCTCTCCCGCTCTCTGGTGTCACTCCACCTCCTCATCTGAAGAGGAAAAGCGCTGTGACTCCTCTCTCTGTCTGACTTTGCTCTAGATCCCGATAGCTCACGCTTTCCTCTTCGTTCTCTCTCTGGTAAGAAACTCCAAGAGCAGATAGAGCAAAATGGAGGCCATTAAGAAGAAGATGCAGATGCTGAAGCTGGATAAGGAGAACGCCATCGACCGAGCAGAGCAGGCCGAGACTGATAAGAAGGGAGCAGAAGACAAGTGCAAACAGGTGAGACACAGATCTGAGCTTGATGAGTTCAGTGAGAAACTGCTTGTGGTGCAATGATGCTATCAGGCGGTTTTACTTTCATATATGCTGTAATATAACTGAAATTATATTTTTCATGATTTTTAAAATCATTTTTAAAAAAGTCTTGGACACTAAAAAAAATGACATTACGAGTACATTTTACAAGTAACTACTATTTAAGCCTACTTCAAAATTTCACATTTAATTCAATGTTACTTGCCATTTCTTTGGAATTATTTGTGAAATTCACTTGCAATTTCCGAGTGAAAATTGTTTAAATCATACACATTTTTTTTTCAGCAATTATTATTTTATAAATTATTTTATAAATAAATAAATCCCCTTTTGTATGTACGTATGTATGAATTTATCCAAATAGATTTCTTTTGACATTTCTGATTGAAAATTCTGATTGATAAATTGGAGGAAAATATAACTTAAAAAAAAAATAAAACTAACAGTATTTATTTATTTACGTATTTATTTATTAGTTAGTTAGTTCGTTTTTTATTTGTTTTATTTTATTTTATTTGTAAAAGTATAATTAAGTGTCCAGTGCACACCTCCTTCAGTATACATGCATCCCAGAATGCAACTCATGAAATTGATTGATGAAAGCCAAGAATCAGCAGAGCAAAAGAAAAGAGCTCAAATATATGAGAGTGTTTTTTTTTTTGTTTTTTTTTGCAGTGATGCAATAGAAGAACCATTTGGGTTCAGTGATCCGTTCCTAAAAGAACCACTTTTTTTCTTAGTGTACTATGCTTAGTGTACTTAGTCCACTATAAAGAACCTTTTGTGTAATTAAGAGATTCCTTGGATGATAAAAGTTCTTCATGGAACCATAAGTGCAGCCAAAGAATTCTGTAAATGTAAATAATTCTCTATATTTTTGGCAATATGGCCTTTGGCCGGGTGACTGGTTGTGGATAAGGGAAACTGAAGGACGGTGGCTTCATTCCCAGACATTCTGGGCATCAGCGGGGATGGTGAGGACTTTAGGGAGCGCAGGAGTAATCCAGAAGCGTGCCAGCTGTTTCTCTGTGTTTGGAGTTGTTTACGGCTCTCTGGAGTGAAGCATCCCCCAAATCTCTCAACATCCCCAAACATCTCAGAGATACAACGTGTCTGGATTCTAAACATTTTCATTTCACTCAGTGAGCTGTTCTTATGGGACATTAGATGGAAGCCTGATAGTTTTTGAGTTTGATTATTCAAAATCCTAATTACACTCTTCAAAATAAAGCTTCTTTATTGGATGTGAATCTTTCCCTTCCACAAAAACATTCTTTATATAATTAAAAAGGTTCTTTAGATTTGTAAAATGTTCTTCATGGGGAACCAATAGTTCTTTATATTTTTGCATTTAATTGCATTTTTTTAATTGAATTTTTTCTTTATTGCTAATCTTTACCAGATACACATGGTACTGTGATTATCTTATTTAACTATTTATGGTTATGTTATTTATTTTAACTTTGATTGTTGTATACAGAATAGCAACTAGAAAAAAACGGTCAAAATTGCACGTGTAACACTACACCTTACAATAAAAATATATTTAAAAAATTATAAAATGACATTAATAAATTATATACAATATAATACAGTTTACAAATTATATACAATTTATTTTTTATAAAAATAGTACTCTTATTAACCTGTTAACTGTCACGGGCCCACCGGTGGGCCCATTTACCATTACATGTTTTAAACAGTAATATCTTAGTCTGAACCTAAAGCAATCCTGACAAACTATATATCGTTTGAAAGCTTAAAGACTCTAGTTTTCATATTTGGTGACTGATTTTTGAAATATTTTACAGAGCAACTGTAATTTATTAATTTGTATGAAGAGTACTCATCAGAGTCAGTGAGCGAGTTCTGACCTTTACTTTGAAATAGTGATACATATATAAAATCATGAAAAATCCATTCATGTTCATGTCAAGTGTTCAAAAGATAACATTCATTCTATTTTTTTTTTT
>JAFVLL020036216.1:204189-220170 GCA_021397915.2 Tor tambroides | reverse complement strand
TGCCAGTAGAAAGAGCTCATTAAGAGCTTTCATTTGATATATATATCTCCATTTCACCAAAAATGTCACTTACGCCCTTCTGGTTCTCACCCCTCGCTCTGCAGTGAATGGGTGCCGTCAGAATGAGAGTCCAAACAGCTGATAAAAACATCACAATAATGCACAATAAACACAATAGCCAAAAGCTGTGTGTTTGTAAGAAACAAATACATCAAGACGTTTTTAACTTTAAACCATTGCTTCTGGCCAAAATATGAGTTCATAATCCATAATAACGCTTCCTTCAGTGAAACAGTCCATCTCCTGTTGTCTCTCACATCAAAATCCACCCACATATTTGTTTAGAGCTGTTTTGGCTTGTACACTGTGCTTGATCTGTGCAGATTTCTCTCCTGATTCAGACCAGACCACTTTTTCACTGGAGGAAGCGTTATTATGGATTATGGACTTGTATTTTAGCAGGAAGCAATGTTAAAATTAAGCTTTTCACTTCACAAGGCTTTAACTGATGGACTGGAGTGGTGTGGATTATTGTGATGTTTTTATCAGCTGTTTGGACTCTCATTCTGACGGCACCCATTCACTGCAGAGCTTCCATTGCTGAGACACTGATGCAATGCTACATTTCTCCAAACCTGATGAAGAAACAAATTCATCTACATCTTAGATGGCCTGAGGGTGAGGACATTTTCATCTAATTTACATATTTTGAGGATCTATTCCTTTAAGAATGTACAGTAAATAGTGTGAACTTTAATTTCATGTTGACCTTTTCTGTGTTTTCAATCAGTGTTTTATGTAAACCTGTAATAGAGTAGCTTCATTTATGATCAGCTTTCTCATAATAACATCTCAGTCTCACACTGGTATTGTGAAATTACATTCAGTTCTTTCACAGTGTGTCAAAATCCTTTGAGGTGGGATGTGTTTGGCTGAAGACATCTGCCAGACCTCATCAGCAGCATCATATCTCATGACTTACACGTCCAGCTAATGTAATGTGAACTCTTGTGCCATTCTCAATGAGAGACTCACGGTCTACAGCACGACCACAACTACCTCCAAAACCCCTTAAAAGGGTTTATCTAGGTCATGATCTCTAAATCATCTACAGTATAGGAACACAGGGCTGGAAGATAAAGGAGAGAGAGAGACATTTCATCCAAATGAGTCTGTCTCTCCTCCCAGAGGTCGTTAAGGCTCATTGGCTCGTTTCAGCCAACCTCTCAGTAAAGGCGGCCTGATTTAATGCCGTCTGATTTACTTTTCTGCCATTAGAAGCTCTCCAAAAATTACCATGGTAAAAGTGTCTGCCAAAACAACATAGTTACTGCCATTATAGAATCGTCACCAATTAATATGAGTTCTAAATCTGTCTGTCATTATGTTTATTTATTGATTCATTTAGGACATTTATGGTCAATACCAAAATAACAATAAGACTTTTTTATTTTTTATTTTGAAGACTATGGTATTATTTATTTATTTATGTTTATAAAAAATAAGCAAGGGAGGAAATAATGAAGAAAACTTTTCAGTCATTCTAAAATTCAGCAACAGTTCAAAATTTGATGCTTTTATGCTCACCAAAGCTACATTTGTTTGATCAAAATACAGAAAAAACTTTAATATTTTGAAATATCATTCTAATTTAAAATAACTGTTTTCTATTGTAATATCTTGTAAAATGTGATTCATTCCTGTAATCAAAGCTGACTTTCTTCAGTGTCACATGATCCTTCAGAAGTCGTTATCATATGCTGATTTGCTGCTCAAGAAACATTTCTGATTATTATCAATGTTGAACAGCAGTGCTGCTTCATATTTTTCGTGGAAACTGTGATGCATTTTATTTTTCAGGATTCTTTGATGAATAGAAAATTCATAAGAACAGCATTTATTTGAAATAGAAATCTTTTGTAACATTTTAAATGTCGTCACTCTTGCTTTTGATCAATTTAATGCACCTTTGCTAAATAAAAACATTCATTTCTTTAAAAAATCTTACCGACCCCAAACTTTTGAACAGTAGTTCCACATATTCTTCCCATTATTCAAATACTACTGCATCTTCTTAATGAGCATCACAGAGTTCCTGAGACGCCAGAATAAACGAGTCTCACATTCTGAACATGTTATTAGCGGTGCATGGCTTAACGGACAGTCTTAAGTTGAGTCTTGAAGCAGTGACAGAGAAACACAATCACCCTTGAACTTTAAATGTGATTGTGAATGAAGGATGTCGAGGATCGGAGGCTCCTCTGGTTTCAGTGGAAGCTCCTGAGCTCACAGATATAATAAGCTGCTGTTGTATGTGAAGCTTATATTGGAGATCTTGTAGCTCAACTAACATAGTGCTGGTCAAATGTACAGAATGAGTGGATGGGAAGTTACAGATTTAAGCATCTGTCAGATGGACTGAGGTTATAAGTTAACTTATGGAAGTAACTGATGATTTAGTTATTTTTATATATATATATATATATATATTATAGATGACAGAAATGATTAAATTTGAACAGAAACAACAGCTAAACATATTTGCCTGTGTTATTTTATTTGTGATTGAGATACTACTATAGGTTTTAATATATAAAATAATCATTTTTTTTAAATTGTTTTTTTAATATTATATTATGCTATTTCTATATGTACTGTATTTATATTTTAGTTTTGTTTACATATATATATATATATATATATATATATATATACTACATAATATACCTACTGTACATAACCAATATAGTATTTATATTATATTATATCACATTATGATGTTATATTATATTATATTATTTTCTCTTCTCATTTTAATTTGAAAGTTTTAATAATTCTGTTGTGTGCTTTTCTCGTTTTTATTACTTTTACATTTATAGACATATATGCATTTAAATGTATATGTAGTTTTTCTAAATTTTTATTTCATTCAAGTCTTAGTTATAGATAGTACATCAGGTTATGTACTATGTTTCTTTGGCAGCTAGCTCAAATAAATTTAGTTTATATATCTACATATATATTTTATTTAATTGCAGTTTGTGTTTATTTTATTTCAAGTAACAGAAATCCTTTTTATGATTTAGTTGTAGTTCTGTTGGCTGTAGTGTGTATCAACTGTTTACAGTCGTGGAGTGTTTGCTGTCAGTATTCTCAGGACCTCAGCTATGCTCTTGACTCACACTATCAAATCGGTCTATTCCCAAGGTGCCCACATGCTCTTTTGGGTGTTTTTACCATAATAGGGCATGAGGAGATGTAGATGCACTTCCTGTGGGAGGATCTTTTTTCCTTTCAATGATACAGCTACACACACTCACTCTCTCTCTCTCTCTCTCTCTCTCTCTCTCTCTCTCTCCACTCTATTTCTATCACTTGCCCATCTTGCAGTCTCTCAGATGTGTTTATTTAAACCAAGAAAACCTTGAGGAGGTGCACTTTGTGTCCATGCACAACACTTCAGCATGCAACAATAACAGCAGGCAATAAAATATGGTTTCTTCAAGCTGCATGGAGGAAAGTCTAGATTAAGCATTAAAAGTTGACTTTATTGTATATATAGTCATCCCTCTCTTTACATACAATACCAATAAAGTAAGATTTTTTAATGTTTTTGAAACAAACTCTTCTGATCACCAAGGCTGCATCTATTTGATTAAAAATACAATAAAAACTGGAATATTGTGAAATATTTTTACTCTTTTAAACAACTGTTTTCTATGTGAAAATAATGTAAACGGTAATTTATTTCTGTGATGCGCAGCTGAATTTTCAGCATCATTACTCCAGTCTTCAGTGTAACATGATCTTCAGAAATCATTCTAATATGCTGATTTGCTGCTAAAGAAACATTTCTGATTATTATCAATGTTAAAAACAGTTGTGCTGCTTCATATTTTTGTGAAAACCGTGATGCATTTTATTTTTCAGGATTCTTTGATGAATAGAAAGTTCAAAAGAACAGCATTTATTTGAAATAGAAATCTTTTGTAACATTATAAATGTCTTTACTGTCACCATTGATCATTTTAATGCATCTTTGCATTAAAATTTTACATACATATATATATATATATATATAGTCTATGTAAGCAGAAAAATGTTTTATCGTGCGACTCTTATACTGGAGCAGATCTGTCACTCGTTGCTGCTGGATTACCACAGTTGTTGTGATTTGTGTTGCACAAGGCTTTTAAAATGTTATCATTTGATTACTGGCTGTATTTTAAGACCCAGCAGCTGTTAGGTTTCCCCAGGCTGGAGAAAGACCATCATCATAAGCCTCACCTGTCTGAGCCGAGACCCTAGAGACCACATTACATGAGCCGCTAAATATCATCCTCTTGTGTGTGTAATGTCAAATATGTCATTATCAAAACTGAACAGCGATACAAACTTGATGCATTTAAGAAATAACGTATAAAGCCAGTCATTATTTCAAAATGCACCCTGATTTTGAAATAGGGTGATCAGGATGAGTGTCTCGTATCCTGAAGGTATTTGTTTTGTGATAATGACTGGCTCATTAGACATTATCCTGCTAATTATATGGCAAATTACCACACACTGATCCACCTCTCTTTGTTCACTCCAGGCCTCCAAACTTACGGGATAAATTGGTGCATGCAGATACCCACATCCCCACTCCTGGGACCCTCTCTGATGCCCATGGGAATTTTCCGTGTAAAGATTGCATTGCCTGTTCATATTATTTAAAATGCAATTCATTTACACATCCACAAACGGGTAAAACTTATCAAATTAAACAACTGATCACATGTAAAACAACACATGTGATATACATAATTTTGTGTTCTTGCCCTTTACTGTATGTTGGAAAAACAAAACGTGCATTGCGCACTAGAATTGTTGAACATATGAGCGCTATCAGGAGACAGGATCATACTTCTCCAGTTTTTCGTCATTTAGAGTCTGCAAAACATTCTTTTTCTGATTTCAAATTCCTGGGCATTGAGAGGGTTCTTTTACACAGGAGAGGTGGTAACCGTGATAGAAAATTGTTACAAAGAGACGCTTTTTGGATTTGTGAGTTGAAATCAATAACCCTAACAGGATTAAATGATGAGATGGATCTTGCATGTTTTTTGTGAAGGGAAATTGTTGGCATGACAATTATCCCTCATTGATTAAGATCAGCTGTCAACAATTTGCAATTGTGTCTATGTAAGTGTGGTGTTGCTTTTTTTTGCCTCATGAGCACTGAAGAAAGCATGGGCTGAAACGTCTGCTCTCTGGTCTGTTTTTAATATACTTTGCACTTTTGTCACTTTTTCACTTTTGCATATGAAAAATAAATAATAGGATTTTTGCTAGACCTTTTTTGGTCTTGTTTTGCAGTGTGCGGACAAATTCAGCTACCTACTGGACTATTAAATTACCACATAAATAAATAAATAGACATGGAATACTGATTTGAGTTAATTATGTGAGAATAAAGTGTGGAGGGATACTGCTACAGTACTGTATGTAGATCATCAAATACCTGGGACAATTCATAGTAATTCTATTATTCAGAATAAATATCTATAAAATGTAAGTTGTAAAGCAGGTCAATATTAAATTATGTACTCATTCCTGATGAACACAGCAGAAAACAATTCAGATTTGCACAAGCATTCTCATCTCAGACTTTTTCTTGGCTCAGAATTCAGCATTTTGCCCTTTTTTCCCCACTTCCACTCAAGCAGCCAAACCAACCCTGTTATTACCACTGAGTCAAACACATGACTGTAGATCGAACCACATGAGAACAACCAGGAAAACTCTTACTGGTTGTGAAGATGACGATCAAAAAAAAAAAAAAAAAGTTTGTATTTATTTCATTTTATTTAATAATATATAAATTATATAAAATTTAAAATAGTAATTAATTTTAATTAATTAATAATACATTTTAAAATTATATATTTTTATTATGTAATTAAATTAAAGTCTAAGATGAGATTTTTTTGCTAAATAGTTTAATGCTAAATTATATGTAATGTATAAATTTGTGTATTTATTAAATAATAAAATAATTGTATATTTTACATTATTTCTTGTGCTAAAGAAAATTGTTACATATTGAAATGTCCTGTTTTAATTATTTAAAAATAAATTATGTTCTAAATTAATTATTTAATAATCAATTATGTATAATATAAATCCACTTGTGCATGTTTATTTATTTATTTATTTGCATGTTTAAATATTTCAAATGAATTAATTATTTTTTAAAATTAAGCTAACCACATAGATTTTAGATTTTTGTGACATTCTGTGATATTTCTGATTGAAACAGGACACTCGATGAAAAAATATAGTGTGAAATGCATTTATTATATTGATTAAATCATGAAAAATGGGTGTTAAATACCAGAATGTTGACTGAAAAATACTGATGATCTCAAAAGGAAAGTCATTTCAGAATTAGAGCAAGTGACTGCAGTTTGATAAACCAACATGCATTGATGAATCATTCACAGTAAGATCAGGGCTGTGTTTTAAGCAAGTAAACAGGGTCAGTTTGACTAGTTTAATGAGGCATGAGGAGCCACTAAACCCTCCGAAGCACATCTTGCTTCATGCACTCTCTCCAAATAAGGGAATCGGCTGACTTTGAGACGTTCTGTGGGTAAAATTTTTGCTTGAGGAGGGGGAGCTGCACATTAGAGAGAGAGAGAGTGAGTGAGTGAGAGAGAGAGAGTGTGTGTGTGTGTGTGTGTGTGTGTGTGTGTGTTAAGGAAGGGGTTCATACAGGGAGGTGGAGGCCACCAGGGAACGAGACTCGTCTCCTCCACCTCAGGTTGTGTTTCAGTGTGAACTCTCTCTCTCTCTCTCTCTCTCTCTCTCTCCTGCTGTCTGGTGTCACTCCACCTCCTCATCTGACGAGGAAAAGCGCTGTGACTCCTCTCTCTGTCTGACTTTGCTCTAGATCCCGATAGCTCTCGGTTTCCTCTTCGTTCTTTCTCCTGTAAGAAACTCCAAAAGCAGATAGAGCAAAATGGAGGCCATTAAGAAGAAGATGCAGATGCTGAAGCTGGATAAGGAGAACGCCATCGACCGAGCGGAGCAGGCCGAGACTGATAAGAAGACAGCAGAAGACAAGTGCAAACAGGTGAGACTGATGAGTTCAGTAAGACGATCCTTACAGAAAGTGCTTGTGGTGCACTGATGCTATCAGATGCTTGTACTTTCATATGTACTCTATGCTGTTTAAAAGTTTGGACACTTTACTGCAATTATATTTTTCATGATTTTTAAAATCTTTTACACTGAAGACTTCTATTTAACTTCTTGAAATTAGTTTTGAACACTAAAAAAAGGCTTTTCAACAAATATTATTTGAATACATTTTACAAGTACATTACTATGTCAGTCTACTTCAAAATTTCACATTTAAGTCAGTGTTACTTGCTGTCTCTTTGGAATTATTTGTGAAGCTTACTAGCAATTTCTGAGTGAAAATAGTTTCAAAGTAAATCCTACACGTTTTTTTCAGGATTTTTCTGCAAGATAGTTTTTTTCTATTATTTAATAATAAATTGAATAAATGTTTTATTTATTTATTTATCCATCCATCCAAATAGATTTAAGATGAGTTATTTTGTTAACAACATAGATTTGAGATTTTTGTGACATTTCTGATTGATACTGGATACTAGAAATTGGAGGAAAATATAACTTTTTTTTTTTTAACAAAACAGAGTATTTATGTATTTATTTTATTTTATTTTAATTTGGAAAAGTATAATAAAGTGTCTGGTGCACATGTTCCTCCTTCAGTAGTTTACATGCATTCTAGAAAGCAACTCATGCAATTGATGAAGGCCCAGTATCAGCTTTCATCTCATTTCAATCAGTTTTCTTTTTTTTTTTTTTTTTTTGCAGTGATACCATAGAAGTACATTTGGGTTCTACAAGGAACCTTTCAGTGATCAGTTCCTAAAATAAGCACTTTTTTCTTAGTGTGAAGAACATTTTATTAATGTAAAGAGCCTTTTTTTCACTATAAAGAACCTTTTGTGGAATGGAGAGATTCCATGGGTGATAGAAGGTCTTACTTGAACAGCCAAAGAAATCTCTCAATGTAAATAATTCTCTATATTTTCGGCAATATGGCATTTGAATGGTTGACTGGTTGTGGATAAGGGAAACTGAAGGAGGGTGGCTTCATTCCCAGACATTCTGGGCATCAGCGGGGATGGTGAGGACTTTAGGGAGCGCAGGAATAATCCAGAAGCGTGCCAGCTGTTTCTCTGTGTTTGGAGTTGTTTACGGCTCTCTGGAGTGAAGCATCCCACAAATCTCTCCACATCCCCAAACATTTCAGAGAGACAACATGTCTGGATTCTAAACATTTTCATTTCACTCATGAGTTGTTCTTGTGGGACATTAAATGGATGCCTGACAGTTTCTGAGCTTGGTTATTTCATGTCAAAATCTTTATTCAAAATAAAGCTTCTTTATTGGATGTTTAAGAGCCTTAAACATCCATTGAATCTTTCCCTCCACAAAAGGTTCTTTATATGATGGAAAAGGTTCTTTAGATTTGTAAAACGTTCTTCGCTAAGAAAAAGGTGATTATTTTAAGAACTGTTTACTGAAAGGTTCTTTGGGGAGCCAAAAATGCTTATTTAAAGAGTGTATATTTTTGCATTTATATGCATTTATTGCTAATCTTTACTAGATACACGTGTTAGAGTGATTATCTTATTTAACTATTTATGTGCATGTTATTTACTTTAACTCTGATCATTGTATACAGAATAGCAAGTGGTTGGGAGAAAAAAAAGGTCAAAATTACACGTGTAACTCTACACCTTACCATGGAAATAAATCAAATAATTACAAAATTACATAATTAATAAAAACAGTACTCTTATTAATAATAATAAAATCCTTTTTAATTTTATTTTTAATTAGAATGCCTTTATTATTTAAAATCAGCTGTTACATTATTAATATTTTGTATAAATTCATTTTATTTTTAACAGCAAATGTTTACAGAACATTAACTAAATAGGTCTTGTTCATATTATATTATATTATATTATATTATATTATATTATATTATATTATATTACACTCTAAAAAAATGCTGGGTGAAAAATGGACAAACCCACACTCCAAAAAGTGATAAGTTGACTTAACTTAAAAAAATTGAGGAAACCCCTTGCCTTAAAATTTTTAAGTAAATGATAATTTAAAAAAATAAGTTAAATGAATTAGCAAGTTCACTTAACTTTTTTTTTATTTTATTTTTATTATTTACTTAATAAATTTAAGGCAACAGGTTTCCTCAATTTTTTTAAATTAAGTCAACTTATCACTTTTTACAGTGTAGCAATTGGGTTGTTTTGACCCAGCGGTTGGGTTACTACCCAGAAGGTTGGGTTAAACATTTAACCGCTTGGTCAAAACAACCCAGTTGCTGGGTTTGTCCATATTTCTATTCTATTATTCTATTCTATTCTATTATTATTATTTAGAACTGCAGCTCAGGGTTCATCTCATATGCATTAACTATCTTCATCTTGTATATTGTATTAATATATATTGTATTAATTGAAGCTGGAGATTTTATATATATATATATATATATATAAATCACAGATAAGATCTACAAAAAACTGATTACTCTGTTTTGAAAACATTTGCTATATATCTTCAGTTTCAATTAGTACGACATAATAAATAAGGATAATTACTGCAAAAGACTCTGAGCTGCAGTTCAGACGCGGTTTAGTTTTGTCATGTTGTATGAACTGCTCACTGGAGACGCTGATAGAACGTAAGTGTTGATGATCAGAAGATTGCAGATTCTAGAATTAGAATCACACAAACAGAATTCCAGCTCAGTGATGCAGACAAACACAGATCCGCTGCTCATACATGTGTCAGATGGAATAGATCCTGTCAGTCTGACATAATCACATGTCAGTGATGTTTAGCTGCAGCTGCGCAGACAGACGTCTCTGAGGACACGATCATTGATCACAGCGTTATCATGCTGAGCTGTCTGATCATATTTATGTCCTCGCTAGTGCAGATGAACTGTTAGCATGATCTGAAAATACACTCAGCTCTCAACACACACGCACACACACACACACTGCCTCAATGAACCCTGCTGAAAGGCCAGTGAAAATTAAACAATATGATATAACTTTATCTATCTATCTATCTATCTATCTATCTATCTATCTATCTATCTATCTATCTATCTATCTGTCTGTTAATCTTATGTTCTGTTGTTGGTTTTTTAGCTGGAAGACGAGTTGCTTGCTTTGCAGAAGAAGCTGAAAGGAACTGAAGATGAACTGGACAAATATTCAGAAGCTCTCAAAGATGCTCAGGAGCAGCTGGAGCTGTCTGAGAAAAAGGCAACAGATGTGAGTATTCAAGCATTAGATACAGATAAAATCATTCAAACACCATCATCAAAATCAAAAATGCATGGGATCATAATAATGACTCCCTCACAGCTTTCATACGCATGTGGCACCGCAGTAAATCTTTGCACCTGGTCAGAATGGGAAGCCTCAGACAGATTGTTCTCATTCCAGCAACAGAGATGCTTTAATCATAGTGGGAGCATGTCAGCAGCTCTGTGTGGAAAAAAAACGGGAAGAAAAAGTTTCCCCACATTCCTTTTCGGCTACCGCTGACAGCCTTGAATAAATGTCTTTCCCACTCATTCTGTTACCGGACGCCCAGAGATGTCAAACGTCTTCAGTGTGCAATTTTCTAGCAAGGCTTACTTGAACTCATCAGCTTTTTTTTTTTTTTTAATAAAACAACCTCGGAAAGCTGTGGAATCCGGGCTCACATGCAGAGGAAATGGATATTTAGGGCGAGAGCCACCTCTGAAACCCACAGGGAGAAAATCCAGACCGCAAAGCATGAAAGCCGGAGCTGCACAACTGAGAAACATTATAAAAAAACTGTCTGGACGTGACGTCCACCGTCCCAGTGCTGCATTCTTTTAAAACACTGGAAGAGAATGAAGGCTATACTTCTTAAAGGGACAGTTTAAATAAAAACCCTTTCTCTTACTAAAAAACTCTCTCATATATACATATACATATACACACTTTTAATGAGCGAGAATGCATTCTATTAATAAAAAGTGAGAGTAAAGACATTTATAATGTTACAAAAGATTTCTATTTCAAATAAAAGCTGTTCTTTTGAACTTTCTATTAATCAAAGAATCCAGAAAATGTAAAAATTCATCATGGTTTCTACAAAAACATTTTGCAGCACAACTGTTTTCAACATTGATAATAATCAGAAATGTTTTTTGAGCAGCAAATCAGCATATTAGAATGATTTCTGAAGGATCATGTGACACTGAAGACTGGAGTAATGATGCTGAAAATTCAGCTTTGATCACAGAAATAAATTACATTTTAGCATATATTCAAATAGAAAACAGTTCTTTTAAATTGTAAAAATATTTCACAATATTATTGTTTTTACTGTATTTTTGATCAAATAAAAGCAAAAAAAAAAAAAAAAATCTTTTCAAAAATTATTCCAAACTTTTGTAGTCCTGTACACTTACATTATGCATTTGGCAGGCGCTTATATCTACTGCATGTTTTTATAGTATGTAAAATAAGCTCTGTTCCAAAACCTAGACAACATTTTAGAGTCACCCTAGTGTTTTGGCTTTTCAAAAAGACATCAAAAATGACAAAAGATGCTTTCTTTTAACAATCACAGAATGCAATGCTTTAAATATAAATATTCTTTCAAATATTCAGTGTTTTTCTATTTGACTCAATATTTGTGTGTGTGTTATGCTGATTAAAATATGACAGCATTAGCTTGCCAACATACTAAACTAAATTTTTATTTAGTTATATTGAAATTGAAAGGAAGCTGCCTTAGGCAGTAGACAGTAAGGCAGCTCAGGTTTTGAATAAGCAGTCTGAAATATATATGAAATACTGATAGCTTGTTTCTATTTCATTGTATGGACATAAAACATTTACCATCCAGATATAGATCATTACGGCACCGTCTCGCAATTTGTGTAATATTTCTATACAAGGCAACAGCATAGGTCTGTGCAGAGCATGAAATTCACTTCATTTCTTTCTTTTCACTCACAATCATACACACACACACACACACACACACACAGAGTCCAGGAATGTGAGGAATTCAACTAAAGCAAACAATGAAACTTCAGCTCTTGAATCTAATGAATACAACTCTTCTGCTGGGGGAAACACACACGCACACACACACACACACACACACACACACACGTTTACTTAGCTATCCAAATGGGGACATTCCATAGGCATAATGGTTTTTATACTGTACAAACTGTATTTTCTATCGTCCTACACCAACCCTACACCTAACCCTACCCCTTACAGGAAACTTTCTGCATTTTTACAATTTCAAAAAAACTTTGTTTAGTTTATTTTTAAACCCGTTTTACAAATGAGTACATCCCCAAAGGGAAGTTTTTGGAGATTTTGTCAGGTTTACCTCACTTTTGGGTACAAATTTGTCCCCAAAATATGGTTAAGTAGGTACACACACACACACACACACACACACACTCACTCCAGCCAGCCGTCTGCAGAAAAAATACTCCCACATATGCTGGAATTCACGGAATGGAATACAAATGGTATTATGATAGTGTCGTGCAATTTATTAGACAGTGAACTGATTAAAGAAAGCTGAGTTACTCAAAGCTTTGCGTTAAGATGATTTTAGCATATAGGTAAACACCCTTGAATTGATGATTTTCAAAAATGGTGGGTAAGCGTTATGAAAAATATATAAACAAGGACATTTATTAATAATAATTGGAGTAAACAATTCTTCTAGCAAGTAATGCAGTTCATTAGCCTGACTTTAGGCTGCCTATAATGGTGCATTAATATAAAATGTACACATACTGCATGTGTGTGTTTAGCACATCAGTTTTTTCAATACGGCTCATACGATCAGAATGTCGTATGTCACAACTATCTTTTCATATAAATTTGACTGAGCCAGACAATAGATCTCTTTCCGTCTGGACGTTGTGAGATGGTGTTTCCGAGCACAGCGTGTGAAATTCATCAGCATGCAGTCAGATCGGGAACTAGAGGTCTGTGCTGCCCCATAACTGCTGTAAGAGGGCCAATAATTACAACAGCATTTCCTGCTGAAGAACATATGGAGAACGTATGAAGAAGCTGTGGAAGTATTGGAGCTACATGTGTGTAGATTCAGTAGATGTGCTTAAAAATCTTGTGCAGTTTGCATGTATGTTTGTGTGATTCTGTAAATAACAGATGTATGTGATTTAAATATGATCTAAGTTGCCATCTCATGGGTGTTACATTATTTTTATTGTTAGATGCTAACAGATTGGTGTATGTAAAGACCATAATAATTTTCCGACCTGGCAAGTATGTTAACTCACATCATAATAGCTGTACAGTCTGTATTAAACTTATTATTGGCTTGTTTTTGAAAGGCAAACCTGCTTTAAAAAAAAAAAAAAATTGAATTTAGGGTCTGATTATTTTACTTTTATATGAACAACATAGCCATCACTTTCATTCATAATTTTTTTTTTATTAATTAATGTATTAAATGTAATAAATAATTTAATAATAAATTAACATAAACTACAAACTATCAGACCCCAACTGTGATAAATATATAGGCTTATATATAAACACACAGACACATGAAATTTGCCATTTTTAGCCATTTTTAAGTAAAATGCAAATGCCTGTCATTCCCAAAACATAACAGGCCACTATTAAACTTAATATCCCATCTGAGATGTGATGGTGTGATGACAAATGTGCATGAAGTTTCAGAAAAATTACAGAATTGTCCTGTATGTACTAAATAAATGCATTGAACTGGTGTGAAAGTTAGTCGTTTTTTTCTGTGCATTGAAGATTTTAAGCATTCATATCTCAATTATGATGCAATCACACATGGTCATTCATAAGAAACACCAAATATGTCCAGAAGTCAGCACATAATAATAGCAGCAGGAGTCAAACAGGAACACCACCCCCTGATGTCATCCGAAACCCGCATCTTCTTCCTGGGATTGGACTTTTTTTTTGCGTATTCCTGCCCTTTTTTCCAGAATTCCTCATTCTGCGGCTCCGCGAATCAGCGACGCGCAACTGCACAGTTTGCTGATCCAAATCTGCGCTCTTGGTTTATTTAGAAACTCGCCTTTCCAGCCGGATTCGGTCTCTGTCGGTGTTTGTAGATCGCTCAGGTGGGGTTGTATGAAGGTTTGGAGATGTCTGTGAAGTCTTTAGACGCCGTGAAGAGGAAGATCCAGTGTCTGCAGCAGCAGGCGGATGATGCGCAGGACAGAGCGCAGTTTCTGCAGACGCAGCTGGACAATGAACGAGACCTGCGGGAGAAAGTGAGGAAACCATCTTACCTTTCCATCCTTACACTGCTCTTTCTTTCTCTACTGCTTCTGTCTGTTGCTTTTCGCGCGTTTCGGTCCTCGCTGAACAGAAATGGTGGAGACCGGGGCTAGTTGTCACACTTTCGTGAATGTTTCTCACGATGTTGTAGCGTGATGCTACGTACACCGGGGCATGTTGTCACGCTGCCTGAAAAGTTTTTAAAGACCAGTTGCACAAATGCTTTAACAGTATTTAGGTCTGAGTGTTTTTGTGAATTTTATCCTCAAAACAAAAAATTGCAGTAGGTCAGAGAACGGGGCTAGTTGTCACATTGTGTACGCCAGTGAAAACATGCAGATATATGTGAAACTTGGCGCCATACAGGGGCATGTTGTCACACGATTACAATGAAAATCTGCCTTAAAAAAAAAAAAAAAAAGTTTATTTATACTTAACTAAAAAAAGAAGCACAAAACAAAATATAACATACAAAAATGTCAAAGCATCGGCTAACAAATATTGTAATTAATAAATTGTATGCTATAACATTTAAAACACATGTGACGACTTGCCCCAACCACGTATTTTTTAAAATACCGTTGTTTTAACAACACATTTAATGGTTTAAATTAAAATCTACTCTCATTAAGATTTAGAAAGCACCGCTAGAGAAAACAAGTGTTTGTGTAATCAAGAAAAAAATGTCACGTGTTTTATATTTTATAATCTTATCATCTTTTTCATTCATTTCTGCTGGCCACAACACGTTGTTTTTTTTTGTTTTTTTTACTTTTTGTGAATGTTTTATAATTGTTTTACCATTTACATTTTGCTGGAAAATATGTTTTTGAAGAAGGCTATTATGTGCAAATCAGTGTCAATAAGCAGCAGCTTGCCAGTTGTGACAACTTACCCCGCTATAGTTAACCTGTGTTAAATTACCTAATTTTCAGCAGCTTTTTTTCTTGTCAAGACTTTAAGGTTTGTTTCTATACAGTAATGGACTTCCAAAAAAAAACTTCATATTATCATATGAAATGAATCTCATTTGAAATATTATCATTAGCATTACATTCTGGTGCAAGACTTTTCACTTGGTGGGTTAATCAGCTTTTGTTGAATGTGCATTTAAAATACAATCACTCAAGATGGGTTTGGGAAAACCACTTTAACCTGGGTGTTAAAGTGGGATTTCTTCTCCACTTGGTGGCGAGAAAAATATTATTTTTGAAGTAGGCCTACATGACTGAATCTGGAAAAAACTCCAAACCGTTTTCCACATCAATGTCTCGACCTGTTACCTCAGCAGCATTTCTGCTCGCTTACACCCGCTTTATAGTGGAAACATTACCATGAGCAGCTGTCAGAGTGTTTTATAATGTGTCTCACACCTTTTGACCAATTCATTTTTAAATGAAATGTTATTTTAATTTTGTGTATAAAGACTTACATTTAATGTATAATAAATATGTATACAGATTTATTTATAAACATTTATGTAAAAAAAAAAATATATATATATATATATATATATATATATATATATATATACATATTTAAAATAAATAAAATA
>JAFVLL020036216.1:110571-204089 GCA_021397915.2 Tor tambroides | reverse complement strand
TTTTATATTTTTAATTTTATTCTCTCATATTTTTTTTTTTTTTTTTTTTTTTTTTGCTGGCCACAACAGGGGTTTAGTATTTTTTCATGAGTAGTTTTGTGTTTCATAATTGTTTTACTATTTTAATTTTGATGAAAAAGATGTTGAAGAAGGCTATTATATGCAAATCAGTGTCAATAAGCAGCTTGCCACTGTGACAACATGCCCTTTTTTGGTTAACCTGTGTTAAATGAACTTTATCTTTTGCCTCGTTTCCACTGAGTGGTACGGTACAGTACGGTACAGTACGGTACGGGTCGGGTCGGAAAACCATGAATTGGCTAGCGTTTCCACTGCCGACAGTACCCTTACTTGATAGGCGTGGTGTATGCCGGAAAGTTCATTTGAAAATGAAACCTCCCCTGAGAAATATTAACATTAACCTAATGGGTTTGAAATCAGCTTGTATTGAATGCACGTAAAATACAGTCACTCAAGATGGGTGTGGAAAACCACTTTAACCTGGGTGTTAAAGTGGGATTTCTTCTCCACTTGGTGGCGAGAAAAATATTATTTTTGAAGTAAGCCTATGTGACTGAATCTGGAAAAAACTCTAAACCGTTTTCCACGTCAAACTCTCGGCCTGTTACCTCAGCAGCATTTCTGCTCGCTTACACCCATTTTATAGTGGAAACATTACTGTGAGCAGCTGTCAGAGGAGTGTTCTGTAATGCATCTCACGCCTTTTGACCAATTCGTTTTTAAATAAAATATTATTTTAATTTTGTGTAATATATAAAAGATTTACCATAGATCATATTTATATAATATATAATAAAAATGTATGCAGATTTATAAACATTTATGTAAAATATACATATAATATTTTTGCTGTTATATAATATTCAGTATCATATAAAAATATTTTAATAATATGTGAATATATGAAATATTTTTATTTTTATATAATATACTATATAAAATATTATAAAATAATAATATTACGCATGTGTATATATACACTGTCAAATTATTACATAATTATATATATATATATATATATATATATATATATATATTATTAAAATGTTTTATTTTATTTTTTATATTAAATGTTACAATTTTATATGAAGTATATAATATGTAAATTTTATATATATATATATATATATATATATATATATATGTATGTATGTATGTATGTGTGTGTGTGTGTTTACTGACCACTAATAATATAGAAGATATAAATATAAAAGACCACAGCAGCCCCTTTCCTGGAAACTATGTCCCCAGTTAGTCGGGGGCATGACGTTCTTCACATTCTCACTTCCTGTCTTAATCATTGCTGTGTGCTTTCACCAAACATGCGTCTCTTAGAAAAAGATGTCACAGATGCCCTTTTATCCATATAACTTTGGAAAGCAGATCCAAAACATCAGCAGATGCAGTGTTCTGAAATGACTGCAGGAGACTCAGTCGTGATCTGGTTCCTCATCTCAGCTGAAATGAGACTCAGTTACACTCTCCAGTAAAGCATCAGCAGCTGATTTACTTTTGAATACCTAGAAGTAAATCTATGACTAACATTCCTCCCGTCTGTGTGTCTGTGGAGCAGCACAAAGGGTTAATTCCAAGTATAATCCATTAGGTCTCCTGATATTTGTGCAGTAAAGACCAAAAAGATTTGCTGCTTTTGAAGACTCATAATGGTATGATAATCAGATGCGTGTTTGAGCACCGTATAAGGCGTGAGGCCCACTCTGTTCTGTGTTAGAGGAAGTGGGCGTGGCCAGAGGAAAACTCATTCAAATGAGTGAAACTGAAAGAATCAGCTTTGCATGTGCTTACAGTTCTCTTTGTGTGTTAAAACTACTGATTTCTCAGAGTTTAAACAGTTAGTTTACTCACAAATGGAAGTTTTATGAAATAAAAAAATGATTTTAGTATCATGGAGATTATAGTTTGTATTCATATTTTTTTTTTCATTTTAATTTGTTGAAGTTTCAGTAATTTTTTTTTGTTTATTTCAAATGTTCAAATATAATATATAATATAAATATTATATTTTGAGTTAATTTAGAATGTTTGGTTTATTAAAGAGATGAAAAATATTTAGAAATATTTCCTTGACAACTAGCTGAAATAAAATGTTTAAGTTAAGCAGTGATATACTATTTGTTTTTTTAATATTTTGAATTAATTTAATTTTTATATTGTCTGTTTTACTTTGATTATAGTTAAAAAAAAATAGTAATTTTGTTGTGTTTTACAGTAGTTTAATTTGTATTTATTTTTTTGTTTTAAATTTTTTCATTTTTTTCATTTTTAGTTATTTTACCCCCAGTTTCACAGACAAGGCTCAAGCCTAGTCCTAGACTAAAATGTAAGTCTGAGCTGTTTCAACTGACAAAAACTTGCACTGACTGATCTTAAAACATGTCAGTGCCATTGTTTTGTCTTAAGATGCACCCCAGTAATGTTTTTTTCTAAGGCATGTTTATAAAAATTACTTAAATGTCCTAATTGAACTATGGCCTAATCCTGGTCTATGAAGCTGTGTCTATGAAACCGGGCCTTAGTACTTTAACTTGTACTCTTATTGGCAACTGAGGGCATAAAAAATACTGGAGACTAGACAAATGAGGTCAGTAAAGATTTTGTAAATCTTTGTAAATTTCTATTAGGTGTCAGTCCTACAAGGATCCACAAAGATCTTACTGGATAAGCTAAAATCTTCTTTATGTTTTGTTATGTTAGAATTTCCGTTTATCCAGTAGGATTTTAGCAGATTGTTTTAAGATCCAGACCACTTTCTAATAGTGTTCCTGTAGGATCTTTTGATCCTGCCTCATTCCTTCAGATTTCTGTGCGGGATCTTTAAGTGCTGTTTCTCTGTGTGTTGACAGGCGGAGGGAGACGTGGCGGCTCTGAACCGCAGGATCCAGCTGGTGGAGGAGGAGCTGGACCGAGCTCAGGAGAGACTGGCCACTGCGCTCCAGAAACTAGAGGAGGCTGAGAAAGCAGCGGATGAGAGCGAGAGGTCCAAACAATACATCTGTGCATATTACAGTTATTATTCAACTAAAACTGAAACCATTAATTAAAAAAAAAAATTTACTTGTTACATTGTTACTTGAAATAAAATAAATGTTAAATGTCAAATTTCTCATTTCACTTGATGTACTAAAATAAATCAAACTAAAACTGAAAGAAAAATTCTAAAAACTAAAAAAAAGACTATATAAACATATTTTTAAAAAACAAAAGCTAATGACAAAAACAGACACAAAACACAATTGAAAATAAAAAAATAAAAACTCAGTTCAAATAATATTTGAATTATCCACCTAATTATCATTCCTTTGTGTATTGTCGTTAATGTTTAGTTAATAAGACTAAAATGTTTAGTTAATAAGAACACTTAAAAAAATTCATTACAGTCTATATATTTTTTGATATATATATTTATATTTTTACAGATAAAAAAAAAAAATCCTTGTTACTTGAGATAAAATAAACGTTAACTGAAATAATTTTAAAAAATTTTTTAAGTTATTTTATTTCAGCTAGTGACCAAGGCAACACTTCTCATTTTCATTTACTTAGACTTGATGTACTAAAAAAAAAAAATGCATGAAAATGACACAAATACAACAAAAATGACTAAAACTATCTAAAATAGATATTTAAATAAATAATATTTAACTAAAATTAAAACAAACAAATTATTCATAAAATTTAAGAATAAAAATTCAATTCAAATATTTATAAAAACTGTATTTGAAATAGAAAATCTATGCAATATTTGAATTATCCATCTAATTAGCATAATGTCAGTAAGAACAGTTAGCTATAAATCAAGTATCATTCATTATCAGCCTATTTAATTTTCATTAGATTTATTTTAATACATTTAAAAAAAAATGTAATCAGTGACTTTTTTGAGATTAGCAGTCCTCTTTGTATTATCTACACCATCAATTCACTGCACACTAAAAAATTGATTTAATTAGATTTAATTCAAAATATTAAGAAAAACTATGATAATATATCAATGACACTAAAATTGCACTGTAAATCAGTTGCACACTAAAAATCACACATCATGAAATTGTTCACTAAGGATGACTGATGGTGACATGCATAACAAGTCATGCATATGATTATTAAAAAACAGTATTTTTTGTGTTTTGTATCCAGAGGCATAAAAGTGATTGAGAATCGTGCGATGAAAGACGAGGAGAAAATGGAAATTCAGGAAATACAGCTCAAAGAAGCCAAACACATCGCTGAGGAGGCCGACCGCAAATATGACGAGGTCAGACACACACACTCTGTATGGTTTACTCTGTCGTTTGAGTCAGGAGCGGATCTGTGAATGCTCTCTGTGTGTTTGCAGGTCGCTCGGAAGCTGGTGATTCTGGAGGGTGAACTGGAAAGAGCAGAAGAGAGAGCAGAGATTTCAGAACTGTGAGTACACATCTTTAACTGACCCACAGACAGATTTAGTTAACCACAACACAACTTGCTGACCTACACAGAAAAATAATGTAGGGTTTGCAATGGAAGCCCAATCCAGCCACTGAATAAAAAAAAATGATAAAAAAGGTAATTGTGTCATTTCTCACAATTCTACTTTTTTCTTGCAATTGTAAGAAATTTCTCAGAATTGCTAGTTTAAAAAAGTCAGAATTGAGGGAGATAAACTTACAATTGCACAGTTCTGACTTTTCTCACAATTCAAACTTTTTTGCGAGTTATAAAGTCAGATTTGTGGGATATAAATTCACAATCGTGAGAAATAATCTCTGAATTGCGAGACATAAACGTACAATTCTGACATCTTTCTCGCAGTTCTGACTTTTCACTCGCAGTTACAACTTTATATTAAGCGATTCTGAGTTTATAACTCGCAATTACATATTTATGTCTCTCAATTTTACCTTTACATTTAGTCATTTAGCAGACGCTTTTATCCAAAGCGACTTAAAAACAAGCGAAACCAACTTAAAAGCAACAACATGCAAGCGCTATGACAAGTCTCAGTTAGCCTAACGCAGTACACATAGACTACGTTCACACTGCAGGCTGAAGTGGCCCAAATCCGATTTTTTGCCCAAATGTGACCCATATCTGATTTTCTTATGACATTCTGAACAGCACACATCCGATTTTTTCAAATCAGGCCCAGGCCACTTTCATATGTGGTCCTAAATCGGATACATATCCGATGTTTTGCAATGCGACTTCAGTCTGAACGGCCATGTCGCATTTCATGCGATTTTTACGTCATTGAAATGTGACAGACGTCACAATTCTGCGCTGGAGGAGGCGGGAAGATTAAAATCACAATGGCAGACAATATATAGACAATACTATCACTTCGTTATTTAGGCTCCGATTGCACATTAACTTAAAAATGGCTAAACACGCGCTAACATGAGCAGCATCCATTTTTATTTCAGCAAACACAGTGCGCTGCGTCTGACGTCACGTCTTCTTCTGCGCATGCGGGTCACTTCAGGGCCGTATACGGTTCACACATGAGACTGATGGCAGTCGCATTTAAATGACAATGTGAACAACAGCGCAAAAAAATTGTATTTCAGCAAAAAATCTGATCTGAGCAGTAAGACCTGCAGTGTGAACGTAGTCTTAGTAAGGTTTTTTTTATTTTTTTTTATTTTAAAGAAAATAAGTAGATAGAATATAGAAATTATTATTATTTTAAATTATTATTATTTTTTAAGACAAGTAGATAGAATAGAAAAAAGAAAGCTAGTGTTAGTTTTTAAAGAAAAACTAGCAGTTAGAGAATAAATATGCAAGGGTGTGTTTTTTTTTTTTTAAACAAAAAGAAGACAGATAAAATAGAATTAGAAGAGAGAGTTATAGAGTTAGAGGGTCAAATAAAGATGGAAGAGATGTGTTTTTAGCCGTTTCTTGAAGATGCCTAAGGATTCAGCTGCTGAGATTGAGTTGGGCAGGTCATTCCACCAGGAGGGAACAGTGAATGTAAAAGTCAGTGAAAGTGATTTTGTCTCTTTGGGATGGCACAATAATGCGTCGTTCACTTGCAGAATGCAAGCTTCTAAAGGGCACATAGGTCTGAATTACTGAATTTAGGTAAAGGGGTGAAGAGCCAGAGGTGGTTTTGTAGGCAAACATTAATGCCTTGAATTTTATGCGAGCAGCTATTGGTAGCCAGTGCAAAAATTTTGAGAAAAAAGTCAATATTGCGAGTTTATTTCATGCAGTTCTGAGGGGAAAAAAGACAGAATTGTGAGATGTTAACTCGCTATTGCGAGATAAAATTCAGAATTGCGAGATTAAGTAGCAATTAAATTTTTTTTACTCAGGGGCAGAAACAAACTTCCATCATTTTTACTCAGATATTGCTAGTAAATTCTCGTTGAGTTAAATATGAAGTCAAAAGACTGAAAAACAATTTCTTGTAAAATATACTACAATAATCTTTGTTTATTTTTTATATTTTTAATCAATTTTTTATTGTGTAAACTTGTATCAGTACAGGTCTGCTGGAAAATCCAGTTTGAAATCAGTTCTAAACACATTTTAATTCAACAAATGAATATTTTAGAAACATTAATGAAAAATAATCATTTTGATTTTATTTTGACTTTAAATTGGTTTCTTGCTGATTCAAGCTGGTTGTAAAACCTATTAACGATTTGAAAGTTAATGATTACACTGTAAAAAAAAAACTATTTTCTTAGTATTTTTGTCTCGTTTTCTAGTACAAATATCTAAACATTCTTGATTCAAGATCATGTTACTCGAGAAGAAAAATGACTGAAGATATTAAGTCTCGTTTTCTGAAAAATGTATCAATTTTGTTAGTTTTTGTTACAAACAAGAAAAAATATCTGCCTGTGGGGTCAGAAAAATAATTTTCATTCAAAGGGAAAACAGGATTATTTTTCTCGCCCCATTTGCAGATATTTTTTTCTTGTAACTTCTTGTAACAAAATTGTAATACATTTTTCAGAAAATGACTTAATATCTTAAGTCATTTTGCATCTCAAGTAAATGTATCTTTATTTAAGAATGTTTAGATATTTGTACTGGAAAACCAGACAAAAATACTAAGTAAGAATAATAATTAATATCGATATGCAGAAAAACAGTTGCAAGCCTAACAGCACTTGATATTATTGAAATACTTGGTCAGGAACTCTCATTCAAGCTGTAATAATTTGAAGAAATAGGTTCTTTTTTGGCATTGATGATTCCATGAAGAACATTTTATGTTCCCCAAAGTGGAAAAGGTTCTTAAGATTATTCAAATGTAAGAAAAAAAAAGTTTTTTTGTTTTTGTTTTTAGGAACTGATCACTGAAAGGTTTTTTGGGGAACCAAAAACAGTTCTTCTATGGCATCACTGCGAAAACACCCTTTTGTAGGCTTTATTTTTAAGAGTGTACCAACTTTTTATCTCTGTTTTTACAGTAAAGGAGGAGATCTGGAGGAAGAACTGAAAAACGTAACCAACAACCTCAGGTCCTTAGAAGCTCAATCAGATAAGGTGAGTCAGCTGACCGATGACCCATAATTTCAGGAGCAGAACGAATTTCTGTGTAAACGGTTCATAACGCATTCTGATCTAAGCTGTTTGTTGAATTGAATGTGAATGATTTGCACGGAAACTAGTTCTGCTCCTGCCTCATCAATGAGGCCACTGTATTGAACATGAATGCAGGACATCTGGGAGATTGGGTTCATCTTAGCGAATTAGTGCTTTCAGAAGCTTCATTTCAGAGAACTGGTTCATAAAAATGATTCATTGAAGTCATTTCTCAACAATGTTATATGGAGCCTATAATTTTACATCAATCTTCTTTCGTAGCAAAATAAATGGTTGCTAAATACAGTTTTATTAATTACTATATTTCAAATGCAATTATATAATTTAAGGTATATATAATTTATTTTTATAAAACATAGAGGATTATAAAATAAAAAGCATATTTACACTTTTACAGGCTTTAGTGTATTTTAACTGATATGTAGTCTAGCCAACAACTTTTTTTTTGTATGTATGTTTTTATATATATATATATATATATATATATACACACACATAAATACAACTAACCACTTATAATTAGTAATAAACTACATTTAGTTTCTTGTCCTAATGCACAATATAAATGGTTATATTTATTATATTAACATTTATAATCGTGCAGACTAAGGAGAGTAAATTAATTAGGCTTATGAATCTTTCAAAATGAGAATAAAATGCTTTTCATCCACCACTGGGTAATAATAAAACGATATATTAGCTCAGTATTTTTCAATGTTAAGCTGGTAAATCACAATGGTGCTGTTTATTTATTTACAAAATTGTATTTTTTTTTTATATTGCATGCATTTCATGATAATATCAATGCATTTTAATACTTGACATTTTAATTTACTGAAGCAATACTGGTACCGTCAAGTCAAGTCAAGTCAAGTCAAGTTGAGCTTTATTGTCGTTCAGCTACATTTGTGGACATATAGTGGAACGAAATGTCGTGTCTCGCAGGACCACGGTGCTACATACTAGTTAAACATAAGATAACCATACAACAATGCAAGTATAGGAAAAACAATAGAGCTATAGAACAGTTAACCATCTGACTATACATATACTATAAATACTATAACTAGTATACCTAGTTGACTACACATACACAAACTGAGACTGTACAAGAACTTTACATAAATACTGTACATGAAATTGTGCAAAAGAGATATTTGTACATGAAATTGTGCAAAAAATATACATTTTGTACATTAAATTGTGCAGAAGTGGGAAGCAGCGCATAGTGCAAAAAGATTTTGTAGTTGTTGTTGCCACTTGATGTCCAGTGTTAAATCTGAGGCCTGAAGAGAAACCAGTTGAGAACCAGCGGTCTGAATAACATTTTGCATGTTTTCTGTCTGCAGTATTCAGAGAAAGAGGACAAGTACGAAGAGGAGATCAAAGTTCTCACTGATAGACTGAAAGAGGTGAGCAAGTTTAACCTAAAACAGCTGCTCGTTCTAATAGTTTTGCATGCAAGTCTTTCTTTCGTAGGCCAGATGCATGCCATTCAGGCCATTCTCTGACCTTTGACATTTTCTCTCTCTGCGTTTTCCCCCGTAGGTTGAGACTCGTGCTGAGTTTGCAGAAAGGACAGTGGCCAAACTGGAAAAGACCATTGATGACCTCGAGGGTAAGCTGTGATTCATTCCTGAGGAATTCCTGCTGGTGACGTCACTAAACCGCGTGCGGCAGCTTTATTTCTCTTTTCACTGTACTGAAAGAACAGAGCTAACAGTGTAAGCCTGTTCGACCTGTTCAACTCGTCTTCTTAAACACTTTTTGCAAACACCTGGAGAAGATGAATTGAAGCTGAATTGAACTTGTTTTATAATTGATGAACGTTGCAAAATTGACACTGTTATTCAAATTGAAACAACAATGGACTAAATTTAGCTGAAAAATGACACTATTATCTTCTGTAAAGCTCTTTATAGCTGAAATCAAATTGAATTATGTATGTATGTATGTGTGTGTATATATATATATATATATATATATATATATATATATATATATATATATATATATATATATATATATGAGAGTGTGTGTAATTTATTAGAAATAAGAAATCATTTTAAAAGTAATTAATAAATAATGAATAAATAATTTTACAATTAATATAATATTAACACTTAAATTCCTGTCTATTAAGAACTATTTACTTCTGTAGAGCTGCTTTACAGCTGAAATTGAATGTTTTGTAATTAATTAATATTAAATAACATTTAATAAATTATTCATGTATGTATATTTGTTAAAATTAATAAATAAATCATTTTAAAATGAATAAAATATTAACATTGTTATATTCCTGTTTATTAGGAACTATTAAATAGAATTGTTTTATAATTTATTCATATATTTAATATATTACATATTAAAATATATAAATATATTTTATTAATATAAATTAAATATAAATATAATATAAAATATAATAAAATATAAATTTAATTTAAAAGTAATTTTAAATTTATATTTTTTAATTAAATATTAATTTAATCACACACAGACACACACACACACACACACAAATCTTTTTTTCTTTCTTTTTTCTTCTTTCTTTTATCTTGTGAGCTCCCTACCTAGACAGCATTTTAGGCATTATTGTGCTGTGTTTTGTCCACTTGGACCTGTTAAACTTACTGTTTCCTTTCTTTTTCTGTCTATCATTTCCTGCTCCTGTCACCTGCGTTCTCCATCCTTGGCCGAAACACCTGTCCTTTCTACTCTTGACCTTTGACCTCCAGATGAAGTCTATGCACAGAAGCTGAAATACAAGGCCATTAGTGAGGAGCTGGATCATGCACTCACTGATATGACCTCCTTATAGATGCTTTTATATGTCAGCGGTGCTTGAGCTGAACATTATGAATGCTAACTGTGATTGACAGCTCTCTCGTTCAATCAAGCGCTGCTGCTCTGCATAAACTATCCTGATTGGCTGTGCCTCTGTCTCTCTTTCTCTGCTCACTCTTTCTTCCTCACTGGTGCCTTATGTATTTTGCACTCTCTTAAAGTTTGATTATTCCTCTAAAATTTAATAAAAGTTTCTTCTGCTCTTTGAACACTCCCTTTTGTTTCATTTTCTTGCTTTAAAAACATTAAATATTTCCTACATCTCTGATCTTGAGTCTAGTCTTAATCTTTCTCCATCTTTCTAGCTCTTTTTATAGAGAAACAAAATAATAATGAAACGCATATTAATTTGTTTATATTAGATATGAAATAATTTTCATATGTAATATTTAACGTGTCAATGATCCTCTTTTGTATCGTGTAATGTTTTCATTTACATTTATGCATTTTATCGAAAGCGACATAGATAGATAGATAATTGATTTATTGATTGATTGCAGAGTTGTAATATTTAGTAAGAACTTGGGAGTCTAAAATATTTTAAATATTTATTTAAAAAAAAAAATTAATTTCTAAAAAGGTTTTACTGCAAAATATTCAAATATATACAAATATATAAGTAGCTTATTCTATATCTGTCTTTAAAAAGGTTTATGCATTATATGTTCAAAAAAAAACCTCCATGGAGGCAAAATAAATGAGATTTTACTTCCATAACCCAGCTGTGGTTTATTTTTTACAAGGTTTAAAGCCTGGAATGAGCAGGCTTGTTATGCAGTCAACACTTTAGAGAATCGTGTTTAGAGAAATGGCACAGATGTTTGCAGTCAGATATTGTGTCTCTTTTTAAATCATCATGCTGGTTTATTTCAGAGGATCTAGCTGAGGCAAAACAGCAGAACCTGGAGATGCATCAAGTCCTGGATCAAACGCTTCAGGAGCTCAACAGCTTGTGAGCAAACCAGAAGAAATCCATGAAGAACATTCCAGAATTTCTCATCCATTCCAGCTGTGTTTCATGTTTAGCTTTTTATGTGTTGTATGTTGTAAGTTATGTTATTTCCATCCATTATTTTGGTTCATAATTTTCTATCTCCTAATGCACCTATTAGTCCATTAAATAATAAATAATATCTTGGTGTTTCCATTTGTTCCATTTATAAGAGTGCTGCATGTTAAATACAACTTCAGACACCCTTTAATGGATATGTTTTTGGACTTTTTTCGAATCTGTCTTGGTGCTGTTTTATTTATTTCTTTTGAATGAACATAAAGATGGAAGGTATACTTAAAACAGTATAAACTCAACAACAAAGGGTCAAAAAGCAGTTAGTACATCACATTTTAATAGTGATGTTAGGGAAATGTATGCGAGTGTATCGAAAACAAAGTTGTAAAGGCGTTATGTATTGGAACACAGATGTCTTGGACTATTTTGGCATTAGGAAGTCTTTATTAGTTTGTCATTTATGGGATCATTTTTTTTACCCTTGATGCTGCAAGGGCCATTTTCACTGTGGGTTGATGTTTTTTTATACCTGTTAAACTAAATAAATGTTTACTTATTTGCACACCACACCAATATATGAAAATTATTTTTTTTAAATAAATAAATTACACTAGTCTGTTGCAGATATGTCACAGGAAAAGTACAAAATTATATATTGTAAAAAAAAGCCTATTTTAGGATCAAAGTCTCTTTTTGTGGCATTTTTACATTATTTTCATGACAATTCCACCTCAAATTCTCTTTATTGTATTGCAAAAATAATTATATTATATATATATATATATATATAAATTTTACATTAATATTATGGGGAAACAGAGCTTGACTGTCAGGAGAATAAACCACAGGCCTGAAGCCAAGTCACATGAAGGAATTTGACCGGTCACACACACACTAATTAGTAATGACCTTGAGGCACAGACTTGCGTCAGTAATTTCTGTGAAGGTATGAGGTCTTGTATTAGTTCAGGAAGCACAGTTTACGAATCACACTACGGCGAAGGCTTAGCTTATGAATATTAATCGTGTACTCTGACGTTCAACGTGGCCGTAACGACAGCTGACGAATGAACGATTCCTACTACGACGAAGGCATATCTTATGAATATTAATGAGGTATGTGCCCTCACGTTTCAGGAAGGTTATGAAGTACGTCAGTTTGACCTCATTAATATTAATTTACGCAGCCTTCGCCATAGTATGATTGGTCAGTTCCTCGGTGCTTTGCGGATTCTGCGCTGTCTGCTGAAGTACCGGGCGGGATTTCCGCAATACATTCAGTATGGCGAAGACCTACGATTATTTGTTTAAACTGCTGTTAATCGGGGATTCCGGCGTGGGGAAGACCTGTGTGCTGTTCAGATTCTCGGAGGATGCCTTTAACTCGACGTTTATTTCGACGATAGGTATTTATGTCTCTGTTTTAGAGGTTTTGAGCTCGGATTGTTTATGAAACGTCAGGCTGTGCTAACGGCTAAGCTAATGAACTAGTAGTTAACTGTCTGTTAGCTCTTCTTGAGTTTATGTGGTTTGTTCTGTTTCTTACCTTTGACAGTTTTGCTGGTGTTTTGTCTTTTAATGAATTATTCTGTGCGTTGATAAGGTGGTGTCTATTGGTTAGCATCTAGCTGTTCTGACAGAATGACTCGGATACTAAATGATAGATTTGCTTTTCTTTTCTTATTTTGTAAACTTAAATATCAAATAACTAGAATCATTAGGTGAATATCCAATTAAAATGTTTGAAATATATGATTAGGAACCTGTTAGCCAGAAGTTAACTGTTTCACACACTAGAAGTTGTTTAGGACTCAACATTTTACTGATGTAATAATATGCATGTCCACTTTCAGTTAAATGGCTTTTCATAAAACTGTGACTGTGGTAGTACCATGGTACAGTTATGCTTATATCAGATGGAAATACCACTGTACTTTGATATATAGATACTATGGTGCTGAATGATGACTATATACTTTTACCATGGTAATCCAAGTTACTTTATAAAATTTAATTTATGAAACTTCTAAAATCTACATGTTCAAAAATGTGGCATTGTCATGGTAATATGTCCAAAAACATGGTACTTTTTGAGTGTATTGATGTAAATGGAACATTTTCTTAATTAATTGCTCTGTTAAGATCAGTTATAGTTTTATGATTAATCGGTAATCTATCATTTTTAAATAATATGCTTACTGCTCATGCTTATGTTTTTATTACTTTGTAATATGAAAGGGTGATAAATGTCTAGTTTGTATGATGCTTGGTTTTATATATATATATATATATTCATAGAGCATGTGTTCATATGAATCATATTTGCCTTTTATGTATAAAAATAGTGTGATGTTGTAAGTGGACACATTTGAAAGAGACACTGTATTGGGCTTGTGTTTCAGCCTATGACAGTTGTGCAGTTACGTATTTTCTCTTCCAGGTATCGATTTCAAGATCAGGACAATAGAACTAGATGGCAAGAAGATAAAGTTACAGATATGGTGAGTTTCTAGCCGTCTTTTCCTTCTAGTGTCACACTCAGCGCTAGTTGAACATTAGCAGATTGCTGGAATGGCATGGGTGACTTGGTTTTCTTGAGAGTTTGCTGAAGGAGCCACTGTTTGACTAGTGAAACCACGACCGGTTTAATTTCTGCTTTGGTTGACTTTTGTCATTGTTCTAGTAGGAGGAGGTCATCCTCCACTTTAACCACATTTCAGCAGGACTGCATTTACAGCACTGATATTGTTTTGATATTTACAGGGACACGGCAGGACAGGAGCGATTCCGAACGATCACGACGGCATATTACAGAGGTGCAATGGTAAGATGATGCTGAAGTATATACATTACTGTGTTTTGTATGATGAGCTTTAGGTCTGTCTCGCCGGTTAACCGTCGTGTTGAGTTCTGGTTAGTTTGACCTTGAGAGGATTTTCTTTTTCCAGAAAAAAAGTAGTCAATGTTACTGCGTTAGACCAAAACCTACTGACTTTGCTTACACTGGGTATAATTACTTCCCAAAAATATTTGCTAGTTTTTTGCTTGTTACACATGCGGTGTTCCTGGTCAAAAATGCTTATACATTTCTCATTATGCAATGTTGTTACCAAATATTACATTCAACTTGATTTTTTCAGTAAGACAGATTTTGTATTTCTTTTTGGAAATGACTGATTGTAGGCCTGTGCTAAATGCGAGAAAACAAGTTTGAAAACAAGATTCAGTGATAGTATAGCATAATGAGTTTTACAAGCAATCTTTAAAAGGCTGGACATGTTTGAATTAGATAAATAATTTTCAGCACAGCACAGGGTTAACGCAGTAATAACACTTCTGCTGTTGTCTTCATAATTGCTGTTTTGTGCACAGTTGTGATTTGTCTTGTGCTCTGATCTCAGGGTATCATGCTGGTTTATGATATTACCAATGAGAAATCGTTTGACAACATCAAAAACTGGATCCGAAACATAGAGGAGGTGAGTGTCTCCATGCCTGATTTATCTTCCTTAACAATACACTTCAGATTTCAATGTTTCTGCTGTGTGCAGTCAGTGCTTGCTTAATATACATAATCATCAGGTCTTATCTGCATTTTCATTTTTTTTTTTTGCAATAAAAGGTTATAAAATAAATAATTGCATTAAAAGTTACTGTAGCACAAACAGTGAAGCATGGGTTTGATTCTTATGGAAATGCATGAACTCATAAAATGTGTAGTTTAAATGCATTGCATTTTGCTTTGGATAAGTGTCTGAAAAATACATTTATGTAAATGTAAAGATTTTGCCTATTTATTTTTTAAATCTAAAATAAACACTGCAATGGACATTGTTGGCCATTGCATCTCACTGCTTTTTGTCTCTAAGCATCTTCTGGCATAAGTGTTGTACTTTTAATACGACATGTCCAGTAAATAATAGTTTGTGAATGCAAAAGCATGACGTGTTATGTGAACTCTTATTATCATTGTCTAAATTACTGGTAACCTAATTACTAGTCATTCAGACTATTCAATTTTGAAAATATGTACTATTACCTATATGTAGTATGACAAGTGTACCAATAATGCATGCATATTCAATGCAGCTCATGTTCTTGTATGTTTTCAACCCAGCATGCATCAGCAGATGTAGAAAAAATGATTTTGGGGAATAAATGTGACATTAATGAGAAGAGGCAGGTGTCTAAAGACAGAGGCGAGAAGGTGAGCAGATCTTGTTCCTTGATCTTCTCCTCTACCATTTTTTCCCAAAAAAGTATAATATACTAGTCTTTAGCTTTCAGTGTATAAGACTCTACAGCAATGATGCCACCCTCCACAAGAATGCGTTTAGTTAATGATCTACCTGCATCACCACGAATGGCTAGAACTGCTAAACAGTCTGTAATCATCCAGAGAAATCATACTTGTGTTTTACATACTAAAATCTGCCTGTACACGTTTAGCTGGCGTTAGAGTACAGCATCAAGTTCATGGAGACGAGTGCAAAGGCTAATATCAACGTTGAGAACGTAAGTGTAAATGGCTTTTATGATGAATCCTCATTTCATTTCCTTATATCTGCAGCCGATTGAACGTTTAAAGGTCTAATCGAGGCATAATGACTTTTTCTGCTCTACTCTCAGGCATTCCTAACGCTCGCCAGAGACATAAAAGCAAAGATGGACACGAAATTGGTAAGACTTTCCCTTTCTGTGCTTTAGCTTTGTGTAAAAATGAATTTAGATTGAAAATCGGGTAACATTTTACAGTAAGGTTTCATTTGTTAACATGAATTAACAATGAACAGTTTTTCTACAGGATTTATTCCTCTCAGCTGATGTTAATCTCAGCATATACTATTACATTTTTAAGACCAGAAATTGTAACTGTAAACATTAGTTTATGCACTGTGAATAACATGAACATTTTTAACTGGCTAATGCTTTAAAAACGGTTTGTTCATTGTTAGTTCTTGTACTTATTGTAAAGTGTTGCAAAATTGTTAAAAAATAAGTTGGACTGTGACTAAAATGAGATTTAGCTAGTTATTAATGAATACAGAATTATCATGGCTTTGCCATGTATCTTACTGTGTAGTATAAACTAACGTGAAACAGTATGAAACAAACATTTCAAACAGTAATATACATTTCACATGATCTGTGTTACATGTTTAATCGATTGCTATGCAGTTATCGTCTTGGAAATAAGTTGATTTTGCATTAAGTCAACTTTTGGGTGTCTAAATAATGGCAATTTTGGTAACACTTTGCTTAAAGCCTTTATAGCATAAAGCATATAGCATTTTTATAGCCTTCGATGCATTATAATGACATTCATCATGTACGTTGTAATGAATTATACATTTTCATAATGTATTTTAACTTTGGTTACAATTATTTATAATATTTGCAGATTCCTTGTTTCATCTGAAATTGGTAGTTTGTCATGTTTAACGCATTATATAATGCATTATATATTTTCATAAGTAATTGTAACCAAACTTAACTGCATTGTAAAATTTGAAGATACATTTTTACACCAGAAGTTGAGTGTTTGTTTTATATGCATTATATTTTCATTACAAGTATTACTGAGATCATATAATACATTATAAGGTGCATTATGAGGCCTAAAAAATACTTTTATAATTCATTTTATATAAAGGCTTCAAGTAAAGTGTTAGCACAATTTAAAAAAAATTTGGATTAACGAATTTCTGGCTAGCTTGAGTTGCAGTAATAAAATGAGAATCTTGAGTCTGATGAGGTTTATTTTTCTTTACTCACACAGGAGGGGAACAATCCTCAGAGCAGCAACCATGGAGTGAAAATTACCACTGAACAGCAGAAAAAGAGCAGCTTCTTTCGCTGTGTGCTACTGTGAAGACCAAGGCCTTACTGTCCGCCTCCCATGGGCTGGACACGACTGGACTATGCTCTCCCTCTTAGCACTCCTCCTCCTTCCTCTTTTATCCCATCTCTCCTTCTCTGTCGCGCTCCTCTTCCAGCCCTAGGGCAGTCGGAGTTCCTGGCTCCTCTTATCTTCTTCCATTGGCAGATTAGCGATGCCGCTTCCTCTCGCTTGTGACCCTTCCCCGATGAAACCGTGGTGGGAAAGCGTTGGCTCTACAAGTCAAGGTGAAGAACTGGGTGCTGATGCATCATCCTGCAGAAAACGTGCACCTAAAGGAGATCCCACATCTTTGTTTCAGTCGCTCGTTTTGAGCGCACTACTGCCAAAATCGATCCATTCCTTCATGGCGACCTGGAAGCAGTCGTGATTCGGGCCGCAGAGCGTGATCTGATATTGAGCCAGTTTGAGAGTTACGTGGGACATTCTTTATCATTCCATTTTATTTTCGGCCCTCATGCATTCTTCGACAATCACGTGACCTTAATGTAAGTAGAGGAATATTATAACCCACCTCTTTGTTGCTTTTTCCTTTCTTTCATTTTTTAAAAAAATCAAACATTTTGCTGTTTTGGTCCCCACTTTTATTTTTCAGACCTGTTACGCAAAAGTGTTGCGTTGACAAACTTGGTGCAGTCAAGGTTTCATATTAAATGAATGAAGATCCTGCTTTTTATTCATTAAGACATGTTTGCTGCCTCGTTAAAACTAACCTCCCTCATTTTTTTTAACATGCACACGAAGCTATTTCCAAATAGTTCAGTCTTTTATGCAGTAACGCTAGCTTTCGTTTTAACATAGCTTCCAATAAATCCAAAACTCAGGTCTTGTTTTATTGCGACCTGAAAATGTCCCCCACATGAAAGCGTTCTTTAATTTAAAAACACTTGAAGTGAATCTACTAGAGTGTAATCGAAAGAAAACTGACACGTAGCCCTTGATAGGATGTTGAGTAGAAATCCGGAGTTTGTAGTATTAACAAGTATGCGTAACCAAAAGCAATGAGAAAGGGTGACCTCCCGTATACAGAAGTCCATGCACTTTATCAGTATCTTTTGTGTTGTGTGTAGTTTGTGCCAAGCGATAGTTTTGCATCATAAAGACGGGCGTTTTTACATGGTTACAATGGAGTATGACCTGCCGAATTCATGTTCGTTACGAGATTAAGGCGTTTTCATTCCCCCAAACATTTCTATAAGTTATCAGTTCTCCTGATAGTAAGCCAAAGCTAGTTTCATGCATTGGCTGCTATTGGTTCAGTTTGAATAAATAGTCTTCTATAAGTTGTTTTGTTCACATTTCTCATGTATTATGAATGGACTGTACGTGTAGCACCTGAATTACAGTTCTACAGCATGTCAGTCTTATTAGTTTGGGTTGCACAGTGTAAAAACAAACAGATTTGGTTCATATGACTAGGCTTAACTACCCAGAATACAGTAATCCACCATTCCCGAGTTCTCAATAGCGTGTTGTCATAAGCACGTGCTTATAATTAATGCAAGAAATGCAATGCTTTCCGGCAAACTGCAGTTGGATATGAGTTTTCACACTCTGTTTTCTCTTTATCTGATCAGCTAAATCAAACCTGCCTGTCACAAAAGTCCTTTATTTGGACAAATTGTGTAGTTTTGCCTTTGCACTGCAGCACACTCAAATGCATGTTTTGTAGTGGTATTGTATAATGAAACATGTCAGTTGGTGCAGTTGTGTTCACCAGCAATAGGTCAGGAAACTTTACCAGAACTTCAGCACCCATTAGATTTGAGTGGGGAGAAAAAAAAAAATAAAAAAAAAATCTCCATTTATAAGAATCCAAATAAGTGAATCTCACAAAAACATATTCAGGTCAACTTTCACCCCAAAAAACTGTTTATTTTGTTGTTTTCATGACAAGCATGTATTTCCATGAATGCAATCTGATTCTTGTTACTGTGGCGTACAAAGTGTAGGCTATACATAAAATAAAACACTCTACATATCAGGACAGTGTGTGTTTTATACCAGCTTAAAAAAAATCATTGAAATACATTTGTATTTTTTACATAATGAGAATCCGGGAAGTTAACTGTCGTGAAAATGTCACACAAATGTTCTACAGTATATGTGTTCATATATGCCATATGATTTGGGGTGAAATGTGACCTGGATGTGTTTTTAAGAGAGTGAATGTCTAAGAAGCACAGTGTATGACTGTTTTTTTTCCTGAGGCAGAAGTGCATGAAATTCTCTTCTTGCTGCAATATGGCGCATCCTAAAAATGGCCACTTTCCTTTTCTTTTTCCAAGCTTAAATGTCGACCAACTTGAAATGACTTCCTGTTTGCACCTTGTTCTCTTTCCACCTCAAAGAGATGCTGTTTTGGGTTCATATTTGCGTTAGAAGCTGTATGTCGGTGTATCTTCATCTGTACCCACAGCATCTCTCTTCTCTCCCTATATCTCCAATAATGTCCCCAACTTGCCGTTTGTCTTAATAACTAATACTTGATCTTTCATTTTGGATCTATGCATCATGAAGGTGATACCGTTGACCTCCTGTATGTTTTGTCTGTGTGTGTGTTATTTTCTATAGATGTCCTGTACATTGAAGCGTTGGTCTAGTTGTCTGTTCTGAGCTTTAGAGGACAGTCTGCTGTTTAAAACATGTTAATGGACCTCAGACGCAATTTAATCTGGCCTTAGGGTGTTTCAAAGTGAGAAAATAAAATGCAAAAATAATATAACAGACAGCTGGCAAAATATTTTGATTTGATTTGCAAACAAACCAAGTGGAAAAGAACATTAGCAAACAGGTACCGCTTTCTGTCTTAACAAACGGCTTTTGCAGTCATGTCGTGTTTATCGAGCAGTGATACGTACGTCTCAGTTTTTGCCGTTTAGTTTGTCGTCTTGTATTTCTTGATTTGAAACGACTGTCAACCATATCATTTACAGATTCTTTTATATGACCATGTTTTCATTTGTCGATTGTGAGGTAACTGGGGAGATGGGTAAATTACGTTTTGGTATATATATAAAAAAAAAGAAACAATTGTAAATAACTCTAAAAAGAGATCTACTTAAATTGTACTGTACTTTCTAAAAACATTGAAAAAGTGATCTACAGTTTTGTAGATATCTGTACTTTTGATTTATTAAAATAAGATTCTTTTAAGAGATGGATTTGTGTGTGTGTGTGTGCGTGTGTTTAATATTGACAGATTAATTATTTTCAGGAGTTGATTTGCTATAGGCCATCTAAAAAAATACGATTTACTTTTCAAGTACATTATTGTCTTGTTCTTATGTTTAAGAATCCTTTTTTAAACATTAATATTTGATATACATTCTTTTTATATTAGTACAGGTGCCTTTATTTCTGTATTTTAAATCTTCTGAATCTGCAGTGAAAGATCTTACATCATTTTTAGAAAGTAATTTTCCTGTCGTTCAGTGTCCAGATGATCATATCCTGATGTGGAAGGTGCTAGAAGAGAGATGATGAATTTTTCTGGGTTAAAAACATCAACAGCCAGCTCTGTATACTGTTGATTAGTCCGTGTAAAATGTGTACACACGGGGACAATTTTTAGTAGATTAACGATTAAAGTAGAAAGACTAAAATAATATTTTCTTGTAAAATGTATTCCAATAATCTTTGTTTTATTTACAACTTCAAACAAAAGAATATTTTATATAGTACAGCATGGTCAAAAAAATTGACAGCAGATTTTGCCAAAAATGCCACAAATTCAAAATGATTTCTGGTTTTATGTGATTAGGATATACTTCTTAGTATTATAGGCCTAGTTATACATAAAATATGTGATATTTAATTTAATTGGTGAAACCACTCATCATTAGTGTAGAAGTGTTTGACAAAAGAATGACTGATTTTAAATGATGAGAAAAGGAATAAAACAACCTCATAAAGGTGGGGGGGGGAAGAAAAGAAACAATGGAGAGGGCAAATATTGGTCTTTAATGGAAAAGTATGTAGACCTATAGACTGTCATTTTAATGTCATAGATGCTGTAACTAGAGCTTAACTGGTATTAAACCAGGATATTCCTTTAAAATGGTAAAGATGTGCTTAACAGTTGCCTTGATAATGAACTGAAATTCGTTTAACTTGAAACTGAAAATAAACTGAAGAAATAACTTGAAACTGAAACAAACATAAAAATAAATTAAACCTTAATAGAAACATAACAAAATCACTAAATAATTTAACTAAAATGAAAACTGAAAACATTAAACACTAATTCTAAAAAAACCTATAATAGTATATAAATACTAAAATAACGCTGGTTTGAAAGGACCAGTGTTTTACTATCACTGAGATACTATTATGATTTTTTTATTATTAATTTTTGTATTTTGATTTAGCTTTTATTTTATATTTTCAGTTTTCATTTCAGTTTTAAAGTATTTTTTGTTTTTTAATTTTTATTTATTTATTGTTAATATCTATACATTTATTATTATATAGTATTGTATTATTATATAGTATTTTATTTTCATTTTAGTTTTAGTTATTTTAATACATTAAACTAAAAATGAGAAATGTTGCCTTGGCAACTAGCTGAAATAAAATCCTTTTTTTTTTATTTCAGTTAATCGTTTCTTTCATGTAACAAAAATGTTTTTTATGGTTCTGGTTTTAGTTAACTATAATAACCGTGTTGCAAACAGAACATCAGTTTAAGTGAATAAATTCAATTAAATCTAAAGCATCATTCTCTTCCAGTTTTCATTCCAAACTGGTTTTAACAAACCCCAGAAAAGGTTGCTAACTCTATGTAGAATCAACATGTACATCTTCATTTACAGTGTGTAGTTGTTACCTGAGGAAGTCAGGTGCTCTCACTATCATGTGCTGGAAATCCTCTAGAGACAGACGACCGTCGTTGTCCAGATCAGCTTCATCAATCACCTTCTCACACACCATCCTCACCTCATCCTCGGTCAGCTCGTTACGCGTCAGTTTATTTAAAGTTTTCTCCAGATCTGATTTACAGATGAAGTCATCGTTGTTGAAGTCTAGAGGGAAGAACAAGGGTAAGCTGTTAGATAACACTTCTGTTAAGTTCAACAAGTATACAAATCACTATAAAAAATATAAACATTTAAAATTATTTAATTTGTGTTTAAAAATTAGTTTAAAGCATTTTAATTAAATTGCCTTTTAAAAATAGTACCAGTGACTAGTGAATTTTTTTTTTATTTATTAATTTATTGACCTATTTTGTTGTTACCTTTAACTACATTTTTAAACATAAATGAAACAATTCTATTTATTTGTCTAAATGTGATTTATTTTTTAGAATAATTAGAATTTTTAATTTTTTTTTTCCAATTTATTTAATATGTGGCAACCATAGTCCACCATGGTTTGAATATTTTTAACAATGAATCCTTCGGTGCGTTGAGTCTGAATTAGATGCGTAATTTCAGCATAGTCTCTTGTTGACATCATTGATCTCTATTGTTTGAGAGCGTTATAATTTACCCCGTGTTAATGTTACATGAGGACAGTGTTTTTTCTGATGACAGCAGCAGATCAGATTCTCTTTTATTCTGTCGTTTAATTAGACAGCTGCGTGAACACAGATATGAACACAGCTTTTCATAGGTAGTTCCACCATTAATGAATGTGTGAATTATTGATATTCATGTGTCACTTAAGGTTCTGCAGGTTCATCTCTACATGAATAGGAACAGAAGACTGAGGTCAGCCCATAGTATCAAATGATTTCATGTACACTGCCAGAACACACTGACTTATAACCTCATGCACTTTCCAGGGTTATTATTGTTAACTAAAACTATTAAAAACATTTGCGCCAACTGAAACCAATCTGAAATAAAATAGAATATTAGATGAAAAACTTAAACTAAACGAAAATTAGAAAAGCACTAAAATTACTGGAAATAAAAACTAAAACTAAATAAAAATTAACCTTAATAGTAGGCCTAATATTGAAAATAAATAAAACTACTTCAAAATAAACTAAAATTTAAATGAAAACTAAAAAAAGACTAATTAATAAAAACTATGCTAGTATATAAATAATACTAAAATAGCATCAGTTTAGGTGATTATTTACTATCCTATTACATCCAAAGCATCCTTCTGTGACATATTTGTAAACAATTGCTTAATAAATTACATGATTAAAATAATAATAATAATAATAATAATGAACTTGAGGTTTGGGTTTTCACTAAAAAGGTTTTCATTAAAAATACCTTTGCATTTTTTTTCCTCCTCTTCTTTCTTTGGAAAAATACATATTGCATGCATAGCAAATTTTGGTCACAAATATAAATAATTTGATTATTCAGTCAACCTTTTTTTAACACTTCCTTAATGAATTAGTTGACATGCTTTTAAATGTGCTTTTTAATATTTTTAAAAGATTCATGAGTTTTGGTAACATGACAAGAATTTTGGGCATGACTGGCCATTAACCTTGCCTGGTTTAAATGTTTGAAAATGATTAACAGTTTAAAAAAAAATAGTTAGAAATTTAGAAAAGTAATCAAAAAGTAATTAAATGTAATCAGTTACATTAATAAAGTAATTGAAATAATTACACTACTTATTACATTTTAAATGGTGTAACTACTCTGTAACCTGTTACATTTCCAATGTAACTTTCCCAACTCTGATAGCCTTGTCAAAAACGTTACCCGAGATTGACCAATACACATTTTGAATAGTTAAATGTGTTATTATTCAGTGTTGAAAAATTGTAAAAAAAAAAAAAAAAATCCAAATACATTTCAAACCTGTTAGCTAACCAGTTTAACTAAACTCACAAAGGGTTGCTAATTTCTACGTAGAAGCAAAATGTTTGTGTAAAACTGACCGTAGATTTTAAAAGCGTAATATGCCTTCAGGTCCCGTGGTGCCATTTCACTCAGCACTGAAAACATGTCCAGAAAGTCATCCAAAGTCATGTTTCCTTCTCCATCCTCTGAGAAAACCTCAGCGATCCTCTGCCTGAACGGGTTGTCCTACATAAAACACAACATTTCCTCCTTAAACAAAATCCCCCAAAATAATCTAGACCGAATAGACCAAACACGAACTGGTGGTTATAATTCGTATGGATTCATAAAATCTCATTCGTACGTTTCCGTCAGTTACGGTTATTTTTAGGGGCAGGGTTTGGGATGGACTTTTTTCTAAAAATCGTACGTTTTCGATTCTCGAATTCATACGAAATTGCCATCTCGTAAACTAATTTTATACTCTTTTTGATAACGTTTTGTACATAAATTGTTATAAATCGCCTTTACCTGCTTGACTCGTTTATTTAGTTTTCGACCTATTTCTACTTTGCTTTTTCGTTGTAGTTTGTATTTTTGATTGCACTTACTTGTTATTATAATAATAGCCGTCGATTGGCTTAGTGTTATTTGCATTGCTGCCTCCCTGCACTTAAGCGCGAATTGTAGTTTCGATTTGAGCAATTGCCCTGCTATAGGCTGTTGGGTGTGCTAATTAGAAGGCGGCCACAGCTGTTTTCACTTTTGGCTTCGCTAGACTGTATTTATTGGATATCTGGGCGCTGGCGCTGAAGCGTTCAGCCTCCTCGGGTAAATACCTGCGACTTTTACCTGCGCAACTTTAACCGACAACGCACTTAAGTATTACTTTTATCATCCCTTTCATACTCTCATCCTCGCTCTAAAACCACACGCAAACGGCAACGCAATCTTGCTAACCTGCGTCCTATCTGCACATCTTCTACTGCACCTCTTGCTTTTTCTTTTGGTCTCTGGAATTATCAGTCTGCTATCAACAAAGCAGACTTCATTTCTGCTTTTTCTTTACAATCTTCACTCAGCATCTTGGGCTTGACTGAGACCTGGATTCGTCCAGAAGACTCAGCAACCCCAGCTGCTCTCTCTAATAATTACGCTTTCTCTCACACCCCTCGCCAGGTTGAGAGCACTGGTCTGCTCATTTCAAACAATTGGAAATACTTAACCCATTCTCCCCTATGCAATTATAACTCGTTTGAATCTCATGCGATTACCGTAACAGCTCCTATAAAACTCCAGGTTGTGGTAATTTACCATCCTCCTGGGCAAATTCTAGCCGCCTTTCTAGAAGAGCTTGATGGACTGCTGTCCTCATTCTCAGAGGATGGCAGTCCACTTCTAGTCTTTGGTGACTTCAACATTCATCTGGACAAGCCTTATGCTACTGACTTCCATTCACTCCTAGCTTCATTTGATCTTAAACGCTTCACCACTACAATCACTCACAAATCAGGCAACCAACTTGACTTAATTTACACTGCAACTGTATTGCAGAAAACACTGTGGTCAAACCCCTACATATCTCTGACCATTTCTTCATTACATTTAACCTACATCTTTCTACCTATGTGCCACCTACCCCTCTACTGGTTACTTTTAGACGAAACCTACGCTCCCTTTCACCCTCACATCTTTCCTCTTTAGTATCCTCCTCTCTTCCCTCACCTACCCATTTCTCATCTCTTGATGTGAATGCTGCAACAGACACTTTATGCTCTTCTCTAACTTCTTGTCTAGATGATATTTGTCCTCTCTGCTCCAGGCCAGCACGGGCTGCCCCTTCTAACCCTTGGTTATCCAATGTTCTCCGTGAGCATCGGTCCAAACTCCGGGCAGCAGAGAGGAAATGGCGCAAATCAAAAGACCCGCCAGACCTGAGTATTTATCAGTCTTTGCTGTCATCCTTCTCTGCTGAAGTCCACACTGCCAAATCTTCATACTTCCACAACAAGATCAACAGTGCTCCAGATACACGTAATCTCTTTAAAACATTAAATTCTCTCCTCTGTCCCCCTCCACCACTTCTATAACAGCAGATAATTTCACCACATTCTTCATGGACAAAACTAGAACAATCAGCAGTCAATTCTCAGCCCCACATACACAGGACCTCCAACCAACCACATCCATGGCTAAAACTCCCATCTTCTCCTTCTGTCCCCTCACTGAGGCAGAAGTATCAAAACTTCTCCTCTCCAGCCATCCTACAACATGTCCTCTAGACCCAATCCCCTCACACTTTCTCCAAGAAATCTCTCCCACACTTTTACCAGCACTCAGACACATCATCAACACATCTCTCCTCAAAGGCACCTTACCCACTGCATTCAAGCAGGCTCAGGTAACCCCACTGTTCAAAAAACCTTCATGAAACACTTCACTTTTATATAGCTACAGACCTGTTTCTCTCCTTCCATTCTTAGCCAAAACCCTCGAACAAGTTGTTTTCAACCAGGTATCATTGTTTCTTTCACAGAACAACAAACTGGATGCCAACCAGTCAGGTTTCAGGAGTGGCCATTCAACTAAGACTCCGCTGCTGTCAGTCACTGAAGCCTTAAGGATTGCAAAAGCTGATTCCAAATCATCAGTCTTTATTCTGCTAGATCTATCTGCTGCTTTTGACACTGTCAATCATCAGATCCTCCTGTCCACCCTCTCATCTCTGGGCATCACAGGGATTCCGCTTCGCTGGTTTGAATCCTCTCTCACAGGTAGGTCGTTCAGGGTTGCCTGGGGAGGGGAGGTATCCAAAGCACATCGACTGATCACTGGGGTTCCTCAGGGATCAGTCCTTGGACCCCTCCTCTTCTCCGTTTACACTACATCACTGGGTCCCATCATACAGGCACATGGCTTCTCCTACCATGGCTTCTGCTACCATTGCACGGCATCAGGCTGCCTGGAGAACATCGCGCATGGATGAAAGATCATCACCTCCAGCTCAACCTGGCAAAGACCGAACTTCTTGTTTTCCCTGCCAATCCAACTCTACAGCATGATTTCACCATCCAGCTAGGTTCTTCTACAATTATCCCATCAAGTTCGGTCAGAAATCTTGGTGTAATCTTTGATGATCAGCTGACTTTCAAAGACCACATTGCAAAGACAGCTCGATCTTGCAGGTTTGCACTGCACAACATCAGAAAGATCAGGCCCTTTCTAACTGAGCATGCTGCACAACTTCTTGTCCAGGCCCTTGTCATTTCTAGGCTGGACTACTGCAATGCCCTTCTGGCTGGACTTCCATCATGCACAATCAAACCTCTACAAATGATTCAGAATGCAGCAGCACGACTGGTCTTCAATGAACCCAAAAGAGCCCATGTTACACCTCTCTTTATCTCCTTGCACTGGCTACCTGTTGAGGCTCGCATCAAGTTCAAGACATTGATGCTTGCATATCGAACAACCACAGGCTCTGACCCGCCTACTTCCACTCACTATTACGAATCTACTGTACATTCCCTTCAGAAGTCTGAGATCCGCTAGTGAGCGAAGCCTCGTGGTACCATCACAGAGAGGCACAAAATCACTTTCCAGATCTTTTTCATTCACTGTTCCTGGATGGTGGAAAGATCTTCCCACCCCAATCCGGAATGCTGATTCCCTGACAATTTTCAAGTGACAGCTGAAAACTCATCTCTTTCGACACCATTTGACTTCATCCTAAAATTAATAATAATAAAAAAAAGTCTTTCTCTTTATTCCTTCCCTTTCTAGCTTGTAATTATTTGGAACAATGCCTGAAACTTGGTATTACGAGCACTGTGTCTGTTTGCCTCTTTATGACGAATCGCTTTATTCCCCAACTGTAAGTCACTTTGGATAAAAGCCTCTGCAAAATGACTAAATGTAAATGTGCAAGCTGCACGCGCTATCTTCATCGTTGAAAACGATTGAAGACATTTGAAAGTTTAGTTCCTACAGTGGATTATAGGTAAATATCCACCCAAACCAGCGCTCTTTTGCTATTTTTTTTTTTTTTTTTTTTTTTTTTTCCTCTAATACATTATCCTGTTACTATTTCGGTGTGAGAAACCGCTGCAAACGATTCAGTGTGTAAGTGAACTGTCCGAATGAATCAAACTGAACCAATTAGATCAACAGAGTGATTCATTCGCGAATCTGGCATTGCTACTTCTGATTCTAAACAGCTGAGAGAAAACACAAATGATGTGATTGAAGAAATGTTATCAGAATAGATGATACTCAGGTTGGCATATGGCAGGGTTCCTCAAATCTTTCCCTGGAGGGCCAATCTGCTGCAGAGTTTAGCTCCAACCCTGATCAAACTCCCCTACCTGTGATTTTCTAATGATCTTGAAGACTCTGATTAGCATGCTCAGGTTTGTTTGATTGGGGTTAGAGCTAAACTCTGCAGGAGTGGGCCAGATTTGAGGATGCCTGGCATATGGTAACCTCCATCATCATATTATTCGTAAATCACACTTTTAGAATATCATTTAATAAGATCAAGTGTCTGTATACCAAGACTTGTCATAGCACTTGGATATTATCGCTCTTTTGTTGGTTTTGATTGCTTCTGTTGTACTCATTTGTTAGTCGCTTTGGATAAAAGCATGTACTAAATGGCTAAATGTAAATGTATGCGTGTCTCAAATGCTTTGGGATTTTTTTTTTTTCTATTTGCTAATACAAACACTGGATTAAACTAAAATAAGCTGCTGGTTCTCATGAGTTAAAGGGATCTGATAACGCTTAACCTCACCAAGACTGCGATCAATTAGTAGGAGGTTCATAATTGATGAGGAACAGGAGTGAGATGCGCCGTACCTTCAGCTCTGGCATGCTGCCAATCAGCTCATAGGGCAAACGCACTTCCGGTTGATTCGTGTAGTCCAGCGGCACAAGCTGCGGAGCTAAATCACGGTATCGATGAAACAGTCTGAGGAAAGACGACAAACATTCATTGACAACTCATCTCAACCATTCTTCTTTAACGTAAGTCTGCAATATGACATCTTCATACTGTTATGAAGGCAGCTCAGATGCCTTTTCAACTTCAGCAACATAAACCAGATTTTAACAGCCTAAGCAGCTCACCTCAGAATTTCTTTTCTAGTGAAATAAGTGCAGTCCTACAAAAATAAGAGAAGCAAAAACATGCAATGATTTACTAAGCAGCATTTCTACTCAGTATTACATGAAGTACCTTCATGCAAATGCTTTATAATTGTGAGGGAAAAATGATGAGGTGCAAAGCATTCATACATATTCGTGAATATAGCTGTTAACATGACCATTTGAATATCATTTTTCAGTATTATCTTCTTGACCATTTTAACTTTAAACTTTGCAACAGTGCATCCGAGTCATTTTTGCATAAATGTAACTTTGAATGCATTTTTAAACAGATGCAGGTGATATATAGACTAGGCTATTGTTCAAAAGTTTGGGGTTAGTAAGATTTAAAATAAATGTTATTCAGCAAAGATGCATTAAGTTGATTAAAAGTGACAGTAAAGACATTTGTTTCAAATAAATGCTGTTTTTCAACTTTCTAGTCATCAAATAATTTTTACAGTTCAAAGTGTTTCTACAAAAATATGAAGCAGCACAACTGTTTCTTGTGCAGCAAATCAGCATATTAGACTGATTTCTGAAGGATCATGTGACACTCAAGACTGGAGTAATGATGCTGAAAATTCAGCTGCGCATCAGAAATAAATTACATTTTAAAATATTCACATAGATTTTAATAATATATTTTCACAATATTACTTTTTATTGTATTTTTGATCAAATAAATGCAGCCTCAGTGAGCACTTTTTTCGAAATCATTAAATAATTATGAAGTGTGAGCCCAAATTTTTGAACGGTCGTGTGTGATATCAAAAATGATGACTGACCTGATATGCGTCCAGTTGCTGGGATGTAAAGATGGTCTGTTTGTTCCCCATTCTTGCCGCTCCATGGCAAACTGACTCTCAACTGCAGCCGAATGGCAGCAGATATTTCAGATATGAAATAGTGGTACAAAGGGCCGCAGTGAGACATGGCATATCAGGTGTCGGCCGTTGCGAGGCCTTTAGTTCTCTGATAATGGCAGCATTTCATCATTTAGCTCCCGTCAATGGCGGTCTCTCTTGGACGTGAATGCGTCCTGTCGGTCAAGGGGAGAACGGGGGGAGACATCCGAGCGTCAGATTACTGACCCGTTCACATGCTGGGAGCCCTGGAAATATGCTGCTATATTCAATGTTCATTTTCACAGAATTATTGTGTGATAAAGAGTACTTTGAGGGCACATGAAGAAATGTCTGTACGACAGTGGACAGCAAGACCTTGGAAGAACAAACTGACCCCTCCAAAAAATCTTCAAAAAATCAAACCATTTTCTTTCTGATGAACATGTCACTGTATATTAAAAGAAAAACATAATATTTTATAAAATAAAATTAAATAAGAATGTATGAAATAAAAAGACAAATTCTGAAATAATCAATTTTTTTAAGGATTTCTGTAACAATTAAGCATTTTTTCTGTCCCAAATACTCATTATCTATTTAGTTTTATTTATATACGGTTATAGTTTTTATTAATATTTTGAATTAGATTTTACTTTTTCATATTTTCAGTATTTTTTTTTAACTAGAAATAAGAAAAAAAGAGAGAAAAATGACTAAAATAAAAAGAATTGTGGAAAAATAGAATTTAATTATTTCTATCATAATTAGGCATGTTTTCTGTCCCAAATACTTATTACCAGTGTTATTTTAGTATTATTTATATTTTAAGTTTATATATATATTTTTTTTTAAATATTTTAATTTATTTTACCTTTAGTTAGTTAGTTTAATTTTAGTACTTCACCTTAAACATATTTCATTTAGATGCCAACATTTATACTTTTCATTTATTTATTTATTTGGAAATTTTCATGTAATTTTTTTTCTTAAATATTTTTCTAAACTTTAATAGTTCTAGTTAACAATAACAACACTGCTTATTACTGTAATGTGTCTGAACATTTTATATTTGACTTTTTTTCTTCATTATTCTCAATGATGACACTTCTTTCTTTTTTGAGAAGCGAAATGTGACCCAGGCGTAAGTTTCATGAGATTCACTTCTTTCATCATGGTTTCAGTCATTTAAAAGTGTTTTGACTAGAGGTCTCATGGAAAGCAGCCTGGTGTATTGTGTTCATATCTGCAAATGCATCTCAATTATGGCATTAAATATGCAAGCACTGGTGCATCTGCGCACTATTGTGAGCTGAATTGGTTGGCACAGAGCCCGAACGGTATCAACTGATCTTCCTTTACTTTCTCTCTGGATAACGGCTCATATCTCTACCTGTCACCTGTTGCTTTTGTTGCCACTTTTTCTGTATGATCATGTGGGAAAACTCGTCTGGACAGATTCAGATCAGATGCTGGCATGCTGCAGATCAGCCTAAAGTTGCTGCTATATCCATGTTATTTTTGTATTTCTTTGTTTTGGACTATTTTTTCTTTTTTTTCTGTCACCATCTTCTGGTGATATTTGGATTTGCAGATCACTAATGGGATGATTAATATGAGATGAGCTGATAAATGCAGATGATGCACCTCACTGAAAGGCTTCAAAAACCCTCTGTGTATAGTGGAGATGAAGGAAAAGCAGGACAAAGAAACAAAGAGAAAGGGTATGAAAAGAAAGAGGGGAAGAAAACAGGAGGGAAGAAAAGAGGAAAACGGGAAAGGAAAAAGTTGAATGAAAAAGGGAAAAACAGTAAAAGACAAAAGAAAAAGGGGAAAAGAAAAGGGGGATAGAGAAAAGGAGAAATGGAAAAGCGAATAGAAAAAAGTGGAAAAGGAAAAAGGGCAAAAGTAAACAAAGAATGGATAAAAAGGGGAAAGAAAAAAGGAAAAAAGAAAAATGAAAGGGAAAAGGAAAGAAATAGTGGGGAAAAAAGAATTGGTAAAGAGCATGGAAATAGGGAAAAAAACAGCGTAAAAGAAAACAAGAAAAGTTGGGGAAAAACAAAAGTGGGAAAGAAAAAGTTTGTTTTTTGCAAAATATAAGTTATCTGTCAACCATAGAAATAATAATAAAAAAAAACACAATTAAGGAAAATGGAAAAGCTGAAGAGAAAAAACAGGGAAAGAAAAGAAAGAGTGGGTAAAGAAAAACAGGGAAAAGAAAAAAGGTTGTTTTTGCAATTTCAAATGATCTGGCAACAACCACAGAAATAAAAAAAACAGCTCTGTACATCATTGGTGTGTAAGATAGAAAAAAGGAAAAAGAAAAAGGGGGGAAAAGGTAAAAAAGTAAAAGGGCAAAGAAAAAAAATTAAAAGGGGAAGAAAGGCAAAGAAAGGCAGTTTCTTGCTATATGTTTAAATGATCTGGCAACCACCACAGAAATAAAAAAGCAACTCTATCTACATGTATCATTTTTGTATAAGAATTTATTTAGACTTCATAATAGTTCACAACATGCAATATACAAATTTACAAGCGACCAACTCAAGCTCCTCCATATATTAAAATTTGATATCTATTTACACGTTTTACAATCCCATCCTGCCACAAAAGTCCAGTCCAGATTTCTGGATTTCCAGAGATGAATGAGGTTTATCAGTGACAGCCGCAGCTGCCAGCCACCATATCATCATACTGCTTCAGCACCACGTTCTCATCGTCGTCAAAGTACAGCAGGTTAATGCTGAAGAGTTTGTCGGGCACGCAGCAGGGCATCTCGATGCCTTTGCTCAGTTTGAGGGCGTTGATGATGGATTGGACTGTGGCGTGGTTGGTGGGCCTCATGTTCTGACCCAGAGGAAAGGCACAGGAGCCTTTGCAGTGGTAAGCGTTGTATCCGCGGGGAGACACGATCCACCCGGACCAGCCGATCTCCTCAAAGTCCACATAGAGAGGCAGTCGCTGACAGGGCATCTTCTCCCCGCTTTCATCATAGTCCATGGAGCGAGCGTTACGACTGGCCGATGCTGAGAGAGGGCGGCTGGGTCCAATGGGAGAATCCTCAGAACCTGAACACAAAGAGAGAACTTTTAGATGCTATGGAGCTCCAGATATGATCATCCTTGTGCAAGGGACCCTCATTTTAAACTGTAAAAGTCAGTTACATATTTTCATGTAGAAAAGACCCAATTTATACTGTGAAAAAAATCTGTATTTTATTTGATAACAACAAACATATATTTATAAATGCACAAAATATTATTTGAAAAGAATATTTAGTGTTACTTTAGTATCAGTGAGATAGTAATATGTTTTTTATTAATATTTTGAATTCATTTTAATTTCCTGTCCTTTAATTGTAGTTAAAAGTTTATTAAAGATTTTATTATTTTCATTTTTTGTTAGTATTTTGTTATATTTTACTTTTAAGCATTTTTAAAAAAAATTTAAGTATTTTTTTAGGGTTTCCTGTTTTTCTACTCTTCATAGTACTGTATTCTTAGATTTTATAGATGTTGTATTATTTTAAGTTAAGTTTTTATTGAAGCAGTTTTTAATTATGTAATCAGTGAATTTTTGTTTACTGTATTTTTATTTACTATAATACTGTATTTTATTATTTTAACATCATAAATTCTATTATTTGTTTGTTACATTTTTACACTGTTTTTCTTCAAACTATTCCACTTTTTATATTTTAAGTTAAAGTATTTCAAGCATTAAAAATGATTTTTATAGTTTGTTTTAATTTTAGTTAACTATATTATCCTTAATTTTTTTTCTACTGTCTATAGTATATATAATACTATACTGTTAGATCTATTATATTAAGTAAAAGTTTTATTATTGATTTAAATTACTTTTCATTTTTTATTATTTATAAAAAATACTATTATATACTATATAAATACTATAACATTTAATAAACTATTTTTTTTATTTATACAACACTGTATTTTTATTATTTAATTATGTATATTATTTTATTAGCTACTTATTTTTTATGGTCTATTTATTGTTCCATTTTTTTACACAGTTTTTCTTTAAACTTTCCCACAGATCCCCAAACGTCTTGGTTTAGGACAAGATATATTTGTTTAAATCCCTACAGCCTGAAGTATCACTCATGGGGCTTATTTGAGATCACTGTGAAGAAACCGTCTGACTGAGCTATTAAAGAGACGCATATGTCATACCTTTAGGTGTGATCTCCAGAGCAGCTGCCCGTCTGCCGTCATCAGTGAAGAGGACCAGCATGGGCTGTGTGCTGTGATGGTGGTTACGGCCTGAAGCGAAACGCACAGTTTTAAGGTCTGTCTGAAGACCTGCTAAAGTCCTGACCGAGACCAGGAGACCCAGATTACTGCCCTCATCTGACATCCAGGAGCGCACCTTTGAGATAGGAAACATATTATTGAGGAGAATTTGCACAAGCAACTCTTGAGCTGTGTTCTAAAACCTATTCAGCTCCCTTGTAAGGCAGTATTTTTAACTGAAATATAAACTGAAGTTTAGAACACTCTACATAGTCATAGAAAACCTCTCAGAAAGTGATTTCATTCATACTGACAGCTTGAGTGATGGTAAACACCTCCCAGCCGCTGGAGTGGATGGGCACCAGTCTGGATATGAGCAGCTTCTTCCCTTGTGAGACGTCCTTCTTGCTGCTATTGAGAACCTGATAGACATTGACCTGCATAAAAACATCACTGAAAGGATTAACCTGCAGAACTTTCTTTTAGAAGAGCATCATTTTCTTCTGGGACTGTAAATACTGTACCTGACAAAAGTGATGTCTGTTGAATGTGTGCGATGCTTGTGGTCTGAGTTTGAACAGATGAAGCTCAACTGTGAGGATCTTCTCACTCTTGGCCACTGTGGACATGTTGAAGAGAAGCTCGATTTGGTCGCTGTGCACTAAAGAGAGAAGTCAAGGTGAGAATTGGTACAATCACACATACTTTACACACATTTCACACCATCCCCCACTTCAATAGTCAGATTAGCGGCTGATGATTATGGGTCTTAATGAGCCATTCTCAAAACCTCACAATGCAAACTTGCAATCTTGAATATCTAAGTACATGCTTCACTAAACTTAACACTAAAATATAAAATCACACTTACACTTTCAGTTCTACACTCTTATGTTCAAACAATTCCATATTTCAAAACAAAAATAAAATATAAATGTTGATTTTTAGTTGACTGAATGTTTCTCATGATTTTTTGTAAAAAGACTTCTGTTTAAATATGTGAAACTTATTTTGTAGACACACATAACTATTTTTGATGAAACTGCAAAAACATAAAATAAAATGTAATTGTTAATAATTATCAATAATTATTTCAGATTTAGTCTCCCAATCTTGAATATTTAGGTATGTTAAACACTAAGACATACAACTGAACTTAAACTTTTAAGTATAAACTATATGCAATTCCAGATTTATTTAGTTCATTTTTTTTATTAATATATTTTAATTCCATTAAAGTATCAAAACACTGAGCATCAAGTTTCTCATGATTTAAAAAAGGCTTCTGTTTAAATTAGTTTTGTATACAAATACTGAATCTTGATGAAACGTGCAAACACTAAAAATATTATTTGTACTTACAATTATTTACAATAACTTATGACATGGAGTGAATAAAGGAAAAACATCTCAATCATTGTGAACCTTTTCAAAACATTAATAAGCATCACAGGATGCACTTTATGAAGGTTTATTTTAGTTAACTAAAAAAATATTTAAAATAAAATGTTAATAAACGTTAACAAATAATAAAGCATCATTTCTCATTTTCATGTAGTTTAAAATGATAGCCTATACAAAAATAACAATGTAAAACTGAAAGTAATAAAAATCACAAAACATACAAACTTACTAAAACTTTAATATTAAAATAAAACACGTAGAATACAACAATAAAAACAACAATTATATTGAGAGAATAGGCTAAGTCTGCATTTTTTTTTTGTACACTTATTATGGAAAAACAAACAAACAAAAAAAAAACAAAACAAAGACATCTGCTTCTCAACAATTTTCAAACCCAAATGTGCGTTTTATCTTCACTGTCCAGCTTCAAATCAACAAAGAAATAAAAACCTTACGTTTATCGAAGAAGCTGCGGACGGTGTTTCCCTCCAGGAGCGTCGGGTCTTTGGTGACTCCGTCCACATCTGCGACGGTGTTATAAAGGTCCAGCATGTACTGAGGAGGCTGTTTGTGTCCCCGAACCAGAGCAGCAGGAGGATCCTCCATCCCAAACACCTCCAAAAGCCTCTTAATGGCCGCGGAGCGCACTTCTTCAGACTCGTTTTTCAGGTGATTCAGCGACTGTCCGCTGATGGCGAGTCCCATCATGGAGATCCAGATCACCGCGGGCAACATGTTGACTGATCCTCAAGAGATGTTCTTTGGAAGCTGGAGCTGGACTGAATGAACCCCAGCCAGATTGACAGGGCTTTATATTATGTTGGCAAAGTCTTCGGTCAACAGCCGTAAAGAGCTGCTATTTAGTCGCAAATGTAAATCAACAATCAGCGAATGTAAAGCAAATCTAATGGCGGTGTTAACAAGGTGCGAACTGGACTAATGGTCCTGTGGGGAGATCCTGAGAGGAAATTAGTGTTAATCTACCGTGCTATGCTGTGAATAAACCCTAAATATGTCGATTTAAGAAATAAAATAGTTAATTCATAGTTAAAATGTTTAATTATATCACATTTGTCTGTTTAGGCGCGAAGTGGATTTGGCGCGAAGTTTGCTCACCGCGGGCGGTTGACTTCCCTCAAAATGGATCCATTAATTGAGACAAAGGAGGATAAAACAATAATTATTTCGACAAACACCGTGAGAAGGTTTTAGCATGTGCCCCATGTTTTCATGTTAAGGGCAAACACACCTACTCAAACAGATTTATTGAGTCCGAGCGAATTTAATTTATCGCGTCACACTGGACTGGATTTACAATCTCGCGCGGCTCGTGTGTTCATGAGAACATGAATTTAAATAAATGGGCTCCAGTGTGAATCAATAGATAGTTCATGTAAGTGTGAGTGACTTCACTGGGTGGTTTAGACTGGTTTAATTTCTCATCTATAATTGTTTGTTTTCATTATGGGCTCATTACAGTGTGTTGATCCAGAGATTTCTTAATACTAATGGAGTGCATAAGCTTAATGGATGGCATGAGCTCTTGTTATATTAATGCAGAAGGAGACTGATGTTGCACTGGCAACTTTGCAATCAGTTATTCTAGTTTAAGAGTTGTCGACTTGGTTGACATCTTCTTCCGAGCTTTAATATCAAAGTAGGTGGCCCCAAATGATGCATCATTACATTTTACACCCTCAAAGACTATATTAGGTGCAAATACTGCCTGTACTGTACTGTCTGTGGTTTGGAAGTTGCAATTTACTCATGTCACAAATCACAAACAGTTGCAATAAAGCATTTGAAATGTGCATTTGGACTGTGCAGAGACTATAAACATGACATTAAAGTTTGACTCTATCTATCTATCTATCTATCTTTAAAAGCATGCAAATATTAATGCAAATTTTCCACAAGTTTATAAATGTATAATCTTAGAATTATGTACAGGTTTTGTAGGATGCTTCTTACTGTTTATAATTTTATAAACAAAACGCATATATTGGGAATTGTACATTTAATTTCTGAAAAAAAAAAAGTTTTAGATTTTGAATTGTATATAATAATTTCCAAAATGTAAGAAATTAGCTTTTAATATCTTATATTATGTCTTTAAATACATATGCAAGTGTTAATGCACAAGTTTATATATTTCTAATGTTGTACTTTTTTATTTGGAAGTACAAGTTTTTGTATATATACTGTTCCTTGTATATTTGTTTATAATTTAGTGTATAAATTGTGAATTTTGTTTCATAGTTATAATTTCCAAATGAGTCCAGAAATTGTCTTACCCACATTTGCTAAATTGGATTGCTTTTGCATTGCAGTTTGCAATAACTTTTAATTGCCCCTCTATAATGATCTATTTGGGATACAGTATAGGTTAATTTGCATATGTGACACCTCTTTGTCCTTTGAATTGCTTGCTAATGCTTTAATTACTGGTTGATTTGTACCGTGATTTAAAACTGAGACATGATTAGCATGTGTAACTTTCTTTAGTTGCCCTGTGCAGATTGTCATGTAATCCAAAGATGGTGGACTGAAAGACTGTTTTTCCACTTTCTGACATAGATTTTATTTACAAAATACTTTTCACATAATTTACATATATTACAAAAATATCAGAAGGACATCATTGCATCATGCTCTTAAATCACCGTCCATTAATGCGCATCCCCAAACAGCTGCGCAAATGATCCATGAGGGAAACTTCATGAAGTTCCCGCTGTATTTGCTGGAGTTGTCCAGTAGAGGACGCTGTGTTTAAGACTGGCATAGACAGGAAGTGATGGCCAGAACGGTGCGGATTTGGCCGTGTTGATTGAGGAAAGTGTGGCCCTCGTAGTCTTGAGGAACACAAGCATTGCCCTGTCCTTCAGCCCACAGCAGACATTCACCAAGATCAGACGCGCTCCTGCAGAAACACAAGTGTGTTAGTCAACATCCAATAAACTGCACTCAAATCATCAATGGCAAAGGTTTAAAGGTGCATTAAATAACTTTTCCACTGTAAAAAAAAAAAAAAGAAAAAAAAGTTTCAACCCAAAAATGAGCAAATAAATGATAAAAAATCAGCTTAAAATGAGGTTAAATAATATATAGTGAAAATATATAGTTATATAATATATAGCCAATACAAACAATTTACAATAGTTGATATCTTCCTAATGAAACAGATTTATTAACTAGATCTGTTAAAACTTTCTCTTTTGTTGTCAAATGTATGCTGTCCATCCAAGTATTTAACAATATCACATTTTATAATGAGCCATGGCATTATTTCTCACTAAGCCAAGAACCTTTTGTCTGTCTGCCTATTTTTTACATTTGTTCATTAACATTTACAAAAGCTGTTTAAAGTTGTTCATGTGAAATCTCACATAGTGGGTTTGAGCTCAACTTTGATTTGAGGACAGAAACAACTACAACATAAAAATCTACAAGTTACATGTCTAAAAATCCTAAATATATTTATACTTTTATATACACTACTGGTCAAAAGTTTATAATAATTAAGATGCTCACATAGCCTGCATTTATTTGATCAAAAAAATACAGTAAAAACTGTAATATTGTGAAATAATATTATCATTTAGAATAACCGTTTTCTATTTGAATATATTTTACAATTTAATTTATTCCTGTGATTTTCAGCATCATTACTCCAGTCTTCAGTGTCACATGATCCTTCAGAAATCATTCTAATATGCTGATTTGCTGCTCAAGAAACATTTCTGGTTATTATCAATGCTGAAAACAGTTGTGCTGCTTCATATCTTTGTGGAAACATTGATTCACTACTGTTCAAAAGTATGGAGTAAGATTTTTTAAAAACAAAAAAAGAAATGCTTTTGTTCAGAAAGAACAAATTAAATTGATCAAAAGTGAGAGTAAAGACATTTATAATGCTGAAATATATTTCTATTTCATTTTACATTTTCTATTTAAATATATCACAGTTTCCAGAAAACTATTACGCAACAAAACATTGACACTAATGAGAACCATTATTAATAATTGCACACCAAAAACAACTGAGCAGCAAATCAGCATATTAGAGTGATTTCTGAAGGATCATGTGACACTGAAGACTGGAGTAATGATGCTGAAAATGATCACAGAAATAACTTTGACATTTTACAATATATTTTACAATATATTCACTTTGAAAACACATTTTAAATGGTAAAAATATTGTGACTTTTTTACGGTATTTTTTTAATCAGATGAATGCAGGCTTGGTGAGCAAGAGAGACTTGATTTTAAAAAATAAATAAAATTTACATTTAAAAACATAATAATATCTTAGAAAACAATGGAAATCACATTTATAATGAACTAAAAAGAGACTGTTGCATTTCTGCTTTGGATTAAAGACTGACCGAAGTGTCAATGCAAACAGCATTGTGTTTTAGTGCACACTGTAAAGGGTGTGTGTTGTGTGTTTGCTTAGCTGTGTGTAAAGTCAGATATGCGGCGTGTACCTGAGAAGACAGCGGCTCCCTGAGGTGCAGCTTCCCAAACATCTGCCAACATCTATTTCCTGTAAGAACATTAGCAACACAAGAGAGAGAAGCCATCAGTGCACCACCTGCTGTTAATGCGGGATGGCCTCTTAACATGCTAATTGCTTTGATTTGGCACCTGCAGGGACCATTTGCGGCCTCCTCGCACCTTTTGCGAGTGCGGCGATAGACAGAGAACATCAGACTCGGATGTGTTCAATAAGCACACAAGGTCAGCGTTAAACTTCAAAATGTGAGGATTTAATGATTAAATGGCTTAGGATCTATTTTAGGAATGAACTAATACTTAATATGAATTAAAAATAGGGTTAAAAATATAACTCTATAAAAACACATGCATATCAATAAACACTAAACTTAAGAGAACGGAACAGAAGAGAATATAAAGAAAAATATCAGATTAGATAACATAAAATATGAATAATTCATTCATTTTTGTCTCTGCATTTTAAATATTTGGGACACTTTGCCTCAGAAATAATGTTGCAATCATGTTTTTGCATTCAGTCAAAACATCTGTTGTCACTGCCAGTGTCATTTCTTATGAAATTTTAGGACATGCACTCTGTGCATGCATGCAAGCTATTTGTAAGCTGTGCTAAGGGTTTTTCAAGCACTAAGTAGTTGTTCAGTGTGCAACATCTTCATGCATATTCACACTTGAGTTCAATGCTGTCCAGTCATGGAAATGTGAACTGGAAATATTTGGAGGGGGAAATGGATCAGGATCCTGATCTTTAAGTCTAACAAATGCAGAAAACAAGCCTGGATCACATGGAAATGACTGATTGACTAATTTACTGGTGTGAGATCCTTAGCTTCAGCTTTGGATGATTGAATTTCCTTTCAGTAAAGACTAGTTATTGGTTTGGCCTGTCAGAGGCTCTTATGAACGTTTTTGAACCTCCAATCTAGGCTTTTAACTATTCCAGTGACCACTGTGATATGTAATTATATTGTAAATTTAATTTATATCTAATATCTAAAATGCTACTTTTATTAATAATATAAAAAAACATTATTACACCATGCTAGTTTTTAGATTCAACTACTGAGAGAGATTTACATATTTGATGGCTGAAGCAACCAAATCAGAAAAATGAAATATATTGTTTAGAATAAAGTGTTAAAAAGCTATAAAACAAATGAACCACTATTGGTTGGAAACCCTGGGAATTGTGCAAAAAACAAACAAAAAAAACCCCCAAACAATTTATTTTCATTTACTCACAGTTGAAAATCAATTTATGCAATTCATGCAGCTGCAATTGTTTGCTGGTTTACTCACCCTCAGACTTTCTACTTTGACTCCATCATCGCTGTGCATGATCTCGTAATGGTACTCTACATACGGGATTCGGTAACATCCCTCCATTAGTTTGCATTGGGCCACCGTTTGGATCAACTCCACTTTGTTTGGAGTTTCAGTGAGGGTGGAATCAAACTCGGTTGGTACACATGAAAATCCCTCTGTAAAAAAAACAATCACGATTAGTATCATCATTAGAAGATTATGCATTTATTAGTGCATTTGGGGCATATCAGTTATTATTTGCCATTTGTTTCTTCTCTACAACCAGTAGGATTGATTATTAGGGGTATATTCTAATGCACAGTGATTCTAGGGGGACTATTTTGTTTTTTCTTACCTGGTGCCCCTTTCAATCCGACACATTTGCCTGCATCTATGACAGTCTCGTACGGCGTCTCAGAGTAGTATGTTTTTAGTGATGGCGCTCGGACACACCGGCTCATTTTGGCTTCGCAGTGACAGCCCTCGATGATCTCCACCTCCCGCAGACCTTCATACAGCATCACGCGGTCCACACGCACCCCGGCCGGCTCGCAGGTGGAGCTCAGGCCGCAGGACGGGGAACCGCTGGTGGAGTCTGCAGCTCCTGAGGATTGATCCAGACGCCTCATCTATAATGGGTATTGAAAAAACAATATTACGCTGGGCTTCTAAGATGTTTAAATAAACCTTTATTGTAGATACTTGCATTAAAATGAATGAAAGTAATAATAAAATTATAATAAAGTTAATCAAATGTATATTGTATAATTTACAAATAAATATTTCATTATAAGAATATAATATATTATTATAATTATACATAATATTTATCATTAAAATGTATAATTTAATGTAATATATATAATTAGAATTATATAATTTATATAAATATATATGAGTTTAATCCCTTCACTCTAAAGAAGTAGTCACTTACTCTCCACATTTAAAAAAGCATCATCTTAATGAATGGATGTGAATATGTATATTTATATAAACTGGAGGAAGTTAAAAAAATGTCCCTTTTATTTTGAATTATTTGAATCTAATACACCGCAATAATGTTTTTAAGATCTTGCATTGCTTGTTATCATTTCGAGTCGCCGTCTTGTGGTCAGTTGTAGAATTGCTTTACCTTTTTGTGTCTCAGGAATTCTAGCATTGAGGAATATTTGGAGGCCCTTAGCCCCGCCTCCAACGACGTAGAGCGCACTGATTGGCCACAATGTGTTCTGCACACACCCACATCAACATTCACAGGACTGCCTGAAATATCTGTTACATAAAAATAAAGGTAAGAAATTAAGTGACAGATACAGTCAAAAAAACAACTACTCAAACAGCAAGATTTGACAACAAGATCATAAAAACTAGAATATTTCCATTGGATTTCATTCAGCATTTAAAGTGTTTCTATTGTTATTTATATCAAATAACTAAATCAAACCTTTGCCTATGTAGATGATGTGACTCTGGCGTCTGCAGCAGGCTCTCTCTGTGAACAGGTTTCTGGACTCTGTGTTCTTACCTAAAACAGCTGTGACTGAATGATACAAATAAACAAATAAGTGATGTTAATTCAATAATCTGATGGTAACTGATAAATACTGAGAGAAAGCAATCATTTACAAACAATGAAAGTATTCTTCTCATTATTAAGACTGCATGTGTCCCAGGTTGTCATTAACTAAAAATAAAACCATAAAAATGTAGTTATTTGAAATAAAGTAAATGTTAACTGAAATAAAATGTATTATTATTATTATTTAAAAAAAAAAAAAACTTATTATTGTTTTATACTTATTTTATTTCAGCTAGTTGTCAAGGCAGCATATAACTACAATTAAATAATCATACAACAATATACATTTAAGGCAAAATATAAGCAATAACTAAAACTGAAATAAAAATTAATAAAAAATCTGTATACAAACAAAAAAACTAATAAAAATGACAAAATTACTACAACTTTAGGTAAAACAAAATAAAAATGGAAAATATGAAGACTGTTTCAAAATATCATTTTCATTTAGTTTAAGATAAAGTATTAAAATAAAATAAAAATGAATAAAACTATATAGACATTTTTAAAATAACGAAAACAGCAAAATTACTAAAACTTTAAGAAAAATTCAAATGAAAAATATAAAAATGAATTCAAAATATTGATAATACTATAATAGTATGGTACTAAAATAAAATGAAAAAAACAAATAAATGCAGTACATAAAAAATATGGTACTTTATCTGTCATAAATTACTGTGGCAGTACCATGAAACATACCAGGATGATGAAATATTTTATATTTAAATACCACTGTATCTAAAAAGGTACTACAGATGTCCAAAAACCTGGTCTTTCCATACCATACATACATCTGATCACCCGAAGTGACATTTTAACTGTATTTATATTTCAAAAGCATCATATTGTATCAATAACATGAGATAGATTGCAGTCATAAATATGCTCCATTAAATTAGGATGATCTTTTATAATAATCTAATATAATATAATAATCTCTACACGGTTAGACTATTGCAATGTTCTGTACACTTGTTTGAACAAATCTTCTATGGATCGATTACAAGTTGTACAGAACGCTGCTGCAAGGCTTTTGACTAGGACGACAAGGAGGTCGCACATTACCCCTGTGCTTAAGGCCCTTCATTGGCTTCCCATTGGATTTAGAGTGCATTTCAAAATTTTGGTCATTACTTATAGAGCCCTGCATGGTCAGGCACCCTCTTATATCCATGATCTATTACATGCACACACTCCTGGCCGGTCTTTGAGGTCTTCTGACATAGACCTTTTAACTATTCCCAGAACACGTCTTAAGACAAGGGGTGACCGTGCTTTTTGTGTCGTGGATCCAAGGCTTTGGAACTCTCTCCCCTTGTCATTGAGAACTATGTGTTCTGTTAAAAAACACCTAAAGACATATCTTTTTGGACAAGCTTTTAACTAACAAAATGGTCTGTAAGCAAATTTTTTTGTGCTGTTTGGTGGTATTTGTACAGCAGGTATTTTAATTTCTTTTGATTTAAATTTTTTTGTGTAAAGCACTTTGTGACTCCTTGTCTGTGAAAGGTGCTATATAAATAAATTTTACTTACTTACTTACTTAATAACACATGTAATAAAGAGATAAAAGTACTCACAGGTCTGATGGATGGCACAGAGCAGAAGAAACAGCAGCAGTGGCAGTAAATCCATAGTAATGTTCCTCCCCCACACACACACACACCAGGTCAGGTCTGTGTCTTCAGCCCTGCTCCTCTGGGATATTTATACCTGCATCCACAAACGCTGCTGAGCGTGTTAAGTGAATGGGAGAGAACTAATCAAATTTCCATGACTCTAATGCCTGCTGTTAGGATCAAAGAGCATCTCCTCCACACCTCAGCCCCTCGTGTGTGCTGTCAGACCCATCCTTTCACTAATTAAGTACTTAAGGGACTTCGAGCCACTAAGCAGCCCTCATTCAAAGGCATTAATCATCTTTTATCTCAGGGGGAAGGTGTTTAGCACCTCCACTTAAAACAAAATGGGCTCAAAGCAAGTAAACGGGCCCCTGCCCCCTGTCGAGAGCGGCCTGGGGCCTTTGTGTTTATTTCACATCAGGACAAATGGTGCGTGTGAGTCTGTTTGAAAAAAGTGTAAGACTCTCTTTTCTTTTTTCCTCTGAATATTTTCATGTTTTTCAAGTTCATTAAAGCCCCAAGTTTTATAAGTCCAGGAAAATATCAGAAACTGGTCTTTTTGATCTATCTATCTATCTATCTATCTATCTATCTATCCTTTTCAGTTTATTTTATAAATATATAATGCATAATTTATATATAAACATATCATTAATTAATATAATATTAAATAAATAATTTATTATAATTAGAAAGATATAATTTATAATTATATAATATTTATATATAATAAATCATTTTAAAATAGCTCAAAAATTCTTTAAAAAACACTCCCTCAAAAACATATCTCAATGTAAAAAGTAGTTTGCATGACCTCAATTTATAAGCTTTCAATTATTTATTTGGGATTATAGATTTTTTGCAGGCTTCTTGTATACTTGTTTATAGCTTTGTGTATATTTTTGTGATATGTATATATATATTTTTATTTTTCAGAAATTGCCTAAAAGTATGTTGCTTTTTTAAGTTTGAAATAACATTTAATTAGCTTTCTATAATTATTTATTTGGGATTGCAATATTTTGTGAAGTATTTTGCATACAACATTTTATTTTGCATGAAAAATTTGCATATCTATCTATCATTAAATAGTTAATTGAACACATTATTAGGAAATATAAATCATTATCAACGGTGTGAATCAATCAACTGGTCACATTCCTGTGAAAACGTACTAACACACAGTTCAGTCTCAGCTCTATTGTATTATTATATTTTATAGTTGATGTTGCGTTTCCTACATTAAATTACTCTGTGTGTATTGGGTGTGTTTCTCTGATGTTTCCTCTTCTGGAGCTGTTTTCACCTCAATCATTCTAATCACTAAACAGGTTACACCTCGCACTACAAAGACCAGTGCCAGCTGATTACTGGAATACAGTCACTGATTAACCCACTAATCTGGTCAAAAAAACTCCTAAATCATGACCAATCAGTCATGATTAGCTTTCCACTAGCATACTGTTTGCTGTGCCGTTTTCGTCCATCAGATCAGCGAGAGATGTTTAGGCACATGCAGCAGTATAAGTGAGTATGGAATGAGCTGGTTTGGTCTCAAAAGCAACATTTTTCCATGATAATGCATTCAGAGGGATCTGGGACCCTCCTCCACATGAAGCATATGAATTGAGGGAAAGTTTCAAAGAGATGAATGAAGCTCAGATGCTGGAGCTTCAGCTGGGGTTTCTGACATTTAAATCAGAGAGTTTATCAAAAGTAAAGTACTGCAGAATTTTCCAAGAATGGTTTGGAAAGAGAGAAACATGACCAAGACTATGGACTGATTGTGTGAAGTCCAATACAAATAAAAATCACTGAACTGACTTCAGAAGAACTAAAGTTTCTACACTCTTTAAACAGGTTTTGGTATTTTGAAATTTCACATGACATTATGTCACATAACAAGTTATTGTTTTCACTATGATCCAGGTCTAAGTAGTTAATTTTATGATTTTATTGGTAAAATATTATATTCATAAGAAGCAAATTCTTTTATGTTATAATCCAGTTTATGATACTGTGATTTTGCCTCTATTACATGAACTTGTAACTGCCAAGTAACAAAAATATACAACACATAAAATTGCAAAAAAAAATTAATTATGGATTCTACTTACTTAATTTTCTGTATATTTGAAATTATATTTTATCTATTTAAATTTTCTGCTTTTTATATTATTTTGTAAATAAAATATCAAAAGGTATCTTTACATTTGCCAAAGTGGCTTGCTATTTTATTTAATACATAATCTATCTATCTGCTAAAAAAAAAAAAAATTAATGAAACACATTTTAGAAAATATAAATCATTATCAGAAGTGTAAATCCCTCAACTGGTCATTTTCCTGTGAAAATGTACTGTATTAACACATTTCAATCTCATATGTATTATTATAATATATATATATATATATATATATATATATATATCCTATAATGTTATGTAAAAATTAATATTAATATTATTAATGTGTTTTACCTAGAATTATTATGCTCTCATAAATGTGAACGTCTACCTGCTGTGACTCCTCCTCTGTCGGCAAAATGAACTGCAGCGGATCAGATATGAGTCACTTTCTCTCTGACAGACAGACAGACAGACAGACAGACAGACTCGCCCAGCTCCCTCTGATGCCAGACGTCTGGTCCTGATGGGGATTGTGGCCGTCTGTTTATCTTTCGGTCTGGAGGCTCTCAAGGAGATGTCCTATTACAACCATCAGAGAAAAACAGTCTTGTATAATTAGGTCATATTATGTAGTTATATGTAAGCAACTTCTCGACTGCTCATTCATGTGCGAAGAGACTACTGGAGAAACAGATTAAAATACTAGGTGCATTTCATTCCGGCAACCATGGAAAAAAAACACAGAAAACATCTATAAACAACCACTTAGAACGCACTATCAACTGCATAGAAATGCTCTAGCAATCCCCTAATAATGTTGTAGCAACCACAATGATCACAAAATTGGAGCCAGACACACAAACCTAAATTCTCCTCGCATGTGGAGCGAGTGACAGACAGCTGGACGCTGTAATCCCGCGGCAGGAGGGGTCAGAGGTGAGTCACCTGTCTGTAGGTGAGTGTGTGAGACAGGATTACACACACACACATGAACCAGAGAGCGGCACTCTGTGTGACAGGACACAAGTAGACTGCATGTGTCTAAATGTAAGACTCTGATTTATTGAGATGAACGTTAATAAATAATACTCGCTCTTCATACATATGACCAACAATACTGGGATCTTAAGGACTTTGGGCAATCTTGAACTGTAAATGGGCAGATCTGTGTGAACTGAAGTCGCATTCGGACACTACTGGACATCTCTGAGACTGTGAGGAGAAACCAGAAGACGTAGAGGATGTTTTTAAAAAGGACTAGTGGCACTTTACCCCTAAAGACCGAGAAAAAAGGGAGAGGACAGATGCTGTGTGAGTTTGAAACTATTTTATATTCTGAATGGTCTTATTTGGGCTTTTTAAGACAAGGAATAAATTGTTATTGCTCAGATGTTGCTCCTTTAAAGCTCAGGAATGTTTATGGAGATCTCAGATTTTCTCCTAAGTGGAATTAAGAATAAAAAGACATGAAGACGTAGTTTCGATCTTTATAAATGTGTACAGCATATCTCAGATTTTTTGGACTTGAAAGTATTTCATGTCTAAGTTCGTACTGTGATCTCCACATAGGCTCCTGGATTTCTAGACAATAGACAAAAAATGTGAGATTAAATGGAGACCTTTTCTACAGTCCACTCCATCTCAGGTGTTTCTCCTGAGAAAAGGCCCTTGTAAACAAGATTCAGGAGAATTCTCAAAAAGATCTCAATATGAATTCAAAAGTTTCTCTAAAGTTCTGCAAAGAACTGTATGACAGCTATTCACTAATTTTATTTCTCATATGGAATTTTAAGAGAAACATCTGACAAAGTTGATATGTAAATGTCCTTTCTCACTGAGAAAAATGAAAGGACACAGATTCTGTGTAAGTTTGAAAACACAATTTTAAATCCAGAATGATCTTATTTGAGTTTTTAGGTCAACGAGGACAATGATATTGCTCTGATGTTGCTCTTTCATAGCTTATAAAATTTTATGGAGTTCTCAGATGTTCTCCTGAGATTTCTTAGTAGAAATAACTAAAGACGTGAAAAAGACATTACATCTATTAAATGTGACCCTGGACCACAAAACCAGTCTTAAGTGTCAATTTTTCGAAACTGAGATTTATACATTATCTGAAAGCTGAATAAATAATAAACAATATTTGGCCGAGATACAACTATTTGAAAATCTGGAATCTGAGGGTGCAAAAAAATCAAAGTATTGAGAAAATCGCCTTTAAAACTGTCCAAATGAAGTTCTTAGCAATGCATATTACTAATCAAAAATGAAGTTTTGATATATTTACAGTAAGAAATTTACAAAATATCTTCATGGAACATGATCTTTACTTAATATCCTAATGATTTTTGGCATAAAAGAAAAATCGATAATTTTGACCCACGCAATGTATTTTTGGCTGTTGCTACAAATATACCCCAGCGACTTGGTCCAGGGTCACAAATGTGTATAGCATTACTAAGATTATTTGGACTAGGAAGTGTCTGATGAGAAATGTTTGAGTTTATATTGAGATCTCCCCGTAGGCTCCCCATATCTGGATTTTTTATTTTATTTTAACCTAGACAGTAATTAAGAGATTAAATGAGACTTTTGCTGAAGTCACATTCATCACAGGTGTTTCTCTTGAGAAAAAGACCCCAGTAATCTTTTTACAAGATTCAGAAGAGATCTCAATATGAACTCATTGGAGAAACATCTCAGACAAAAATTGGAGAGCACAGATTCTGTCTGAGTTTGAAAACAATTTGAAATCCAGAATGGTTTTATTTGAGTTTTTAGGAGAAAGAGATAAATGTAATTGCTCAGAGTTGCTCTTGCTCATGAAGCTTTGTAAAGATCTCAGATGTTCTCCTAAGATTCATCATCAGAAATAGCTCAAAAGACATTTAAAAAGACAGTTTCAATCTATATAAGTGTGTATAGCATTACTCCGATTATTTGGACAAGGAAGTGTTTAATGAGAAAAGTTCATGTTGAGATCTCCCATAGGCTCCCCATATCTGGATTTTTCTCCAAGACAGCAATTATGGGATTAAATGGAGATTTTGCTAATGTCCCCTTCATCGCAGGTGTTTCTCAAAAATATGAACTCAACCGATCCTTATATAGTTCTCCAAACAACTGTATGACTCTTGGCTGTTAGTTTCAAAAACAAAGAAAAAATGTTTAAAATATTGTTCTTTTGTAGCTCAGGAAACTTTGTGGAATTCTTAGATGTTCTCTTTAGATTCCTTAGCAGAAATAAGATCAAAAGACAGTTTTTAGGTCTATATAAATGTGAATTTTGACTAGGAAGCATTTAATGACAAATATTTGAGTTGATACTGAGATCTCTGCCTAGGTAAGGAAATCGCACATTAGATCTCTTTAAGATCTGGATTTTTTCCCACCTAGACAACGATTATGAGATCAAATACTTCTGTTTCTCTTGAGAAAAAGACCCCAGTAATCTCAGAAGAGATCTTAAAAATATCTCAAACTGTGCTCAGATCTCAATATGAACGCAAACATTTCTTATATGGTTCTCCCAAGACCTGCATGACAGCTATTGGCTCGTTTGTATCTGTTTTTATTTCTCACAAGGAATTTTAGGAGAAGCATCATAGAAAAAGTTGATACCCAAACATAAGACATTAAGATCTCTTCTGAAACTTTAAATGAGATACATGTGAGATTTCTGGGGTCTTTTTCACAGGAGAAACATCTGAAGAAGAAGGAGACTAGTACGGCAAATCTCTCCATTTAAGCTTCTCTGATGAACAATTGAGATATTAATGAGATCTGTTTCTCCGTACAGGGCAGGTGGCCCAGCAAACAATGCCATCTCACCACAAAGAGCTCGTGCCTCAGCTGGCCTGGATGGAGGTCGATAAAACAACGGAGGACAAGACGAGAGGTCAAGCACTGGACAGAAAATCTGCAGTCGTGGGTCCGGAGATCAGCGTGAAGCAAACGCCGTTCGAGAGAGCCGTCTATGACCTCGGACACAAGGAGAAGCTCGTCAATGACCTCACCTTTGGCAAACGGATCGGCTTTTACGAGATTCGTGGGGAAATAGGCAGCGGAAACTTCTCTCAGGTCAAACTCGGCATTCATGACCTGACCAAAGGTGAGAGACACTTTATTTGTTCATTTAAGTCATTTAAAAGTCTGAGTGTCACTGAATTTGATGCAAAATACCTAAAACTGCCTTCAGATTTTTTTGTGTTGTGGACGGTTATTGAACATGTGTTCATTACGTCAGCTGCAGTAAATCTGGGAGGAGCCATATCTGGGTTAATCCATATTATAATTAATATTTATCAGGATGTGTTCATTTCTTTAAACCCCCCTGGAGACCCCCCTTAATGTCCTGTATAACCCATCCTAGTAAGAAACAAAAGAGAGTAGAAGGTGAAACGGTGGTCAAATCATTTCATTTTTTATTTATATTTTTTTATGTTTTTTTTTTCCAGAAGTGCATTTGTGTCAGTGCTAATTTTTGTAAAATAAATAAATAAATAAATAAATAAATAAAAATCCATTCCATGCAATACACCTCTTCTAAGATGAATGTGTTAAAAGTTTCCTAATTAAAATGTATTATATTATATTATATTATATTATGTTATATTATATTATATTTTTCAATATTATATATTGTTTTTTGTTTTGTTTTTTGTTTTTTGATAACCACAACATGATTAAAAACCTGAATGGTATTCATGGTAAAAAAAAAGAAAAGAGGATGTTTTATCCTTCATGTTAGATATTTGTGTTATTATTTCATTTTGTATTGTTTCATTTTTATTATTAATTTATTATTTTTAACAATTATTGAAATGTGAAGTCAAGTATATTCAAAGTTTCAGAAAAATATATGTTTATTTTTCACTTGTTTATTCCAGTTTTATTTTATATCACTGAGATGCTATTATAGTTTTTATTAATATTTTGAATAAGTTTTTATATTTTTTGTTTTCATTTTAATTTTAGTTAAAATGTTAGTAATTTTGTTGCATTTTTGCCAGTTTTAGTAGTTTTTGTTTTTTTACGTCTATATAGTTTTTATTAATTTTTAGCTTTAGTTTTAATTAGTACATCACATCACATTAAACTAAAATGAAATAAGATATGTTAAAATGAAATAACATTTTTAATATTTTATTTCAAGTAACAATTTTTTATTTTTTTTGTTAATTTTAGTTTTTAGATTTAGTTCAGATTGAATTATAATAAACCTGGTTTACTCCAAATAACATTATCAGTCATTAAATCAAGAATGTATGATTTTTAAACAATCTGCCTTACTCGAACTGACCTATGTGACACTGGAGGTACATTTTCTCCCCTTTTTCTCTTTCATTCCTCTCTCTCAGAAAGGGTTGCTATTAAGATCCTGGATAAGTTGCGTTTGGACAAGCGCTCGCAGAGGTTGTTCTCGTCTGAGATACGCTGCATGGAGAGGCTGTCCCACCCCAACATTGTGCGTCTGTATGAGGTGGTGGAGACGTTTCGCAGGCTTCATCTGGTGATGGAGTACGCGCCTGGAGGAGAGCTGTTCTCCAGGATCGCCACCAGAGGACGCCTGTCTGATCTGGAGAGTAAACTGGTCTTCTCTCAGATACTGTCTGCTGTCAAACACATGGTGAGTGACACTGTGCTGACCGCAACAGAGTTCAGTCGTTTGTGTTTAAACAGCAAAGAAAAAAAATCAAAATTGGTTTATTAAACATTATTGTCTTAACTGCAGTAAATACAGCTACAGTCTATGTCTGTCTGTATACTACTGTGTATAATGTATACTATATTTCTAAAACAGAAATCACAATATGTCTGCACTTATCAAAATGATACAGTGGTACTGTAAAATATTATTTTTTCTTACATACTTGTTTTTTCTATTTTAGTCTGAAATATATTATTTTGTTTATATTTTTTTATAACAAACCTTTTAATTGTTAATATTTTAAATATTTCATTTAATATAATATTTTTGTATAATATCTAATATTTATATTTTTTAAGAAAATAATAATTATCATAATAAAATACTGAATTTAATTTAATTTAATTTAATTCAATTTTTTATTATCACAACATTTTTGGTCAAATTGTATAGTCCTATAACAAGCACAGCAATTTTTTTATAATTACATTTTGAAATTGCATTAAAAAATGCAATATTAAAATTGTAATAGGCCTATTGCAATAGCTAAATATTGCAATTACATTTTTCCCCAGCAATCCTGCCTATAATTTAAAAAAGTATTTGAAACCAGAGATATAACCAATAGGAAGACTAAATGTAAAAGTATGACCATTTTTTTATGCAACTCTCTATATTGATCCAGCAGTATTTAAAATTCATTAAATATCTATTTTATTTAAAACACCTGTTTTTAATGTCTTTATTATTATTCTTATTTTTACTTTATGGGGGCATAGAGTAATTGTAATAAAAATTGTAATTGTGGTGTAATCATTTTTGGATTTCTTTTTAAGTACTTTTTACACTTAAAAATGATTGATTGATTAAAGAAAGAAAGAAAGAAAGAAAGAAAGATTTAAATACCCTTTAGCACTCAATTGTTTTCAAATAGGCCTATATTATTCTTTTTTACACCGCTTGACATTTTTATAAGTCAAACGTATTAAATATAACAGCTGATATGACTTGCTGTTCATTCTACTGGAAATGGAAACTCTAGTCAAGTGGATTGCATTGTGCTGCACAAATGTAGTGCATTATTAAAGTATTGCATGCATACAGAAAATCCACATAGTCAGCTGGCACGCCAAAATATTTTGCAAATATCTATAAAAATGTATTTTACCTTTAGCATGACAACAACATCATCCACCGGGACCTGAAGGCTGAAAATGTCTTCTACACCACCACATACTGCATCAAAGTAGGCGACTTCGGTTTCAGCGCTGAATGCAAACCCACCGACATCCTCACCACCTTCTGTGGCTCTCCGCCCTACGCCGCCCCTGAACTCTTCCGGGACAAGGGTTACATCGGGCCGCTGGTGGACATCTGGGCACTGGGAGTCCTGCTGTACTTCATGGTGACGGCCACGTTCCCCTTTAACGGCTCAAGTCTGCGACGACTGCGCTTCTGCATCCTCAGAGGATCCTACGCTATTCCTGCATTTGTGCCTGATGTCTGTCAGTACGTGATTAAGGGCGCGTTGAGGCTGGTTCCAGCTGACCGTATTTCTCTGGCGCAGATCATGTCCAGCGCGTGGCTGAGGGGAATTGAGTATCCCCAGGCGTACACACCTGCTCCTCACACACCTGCGCACCTGGCCGATGCTTCACGCATGCTCTCCGCCGAAGAGCGCTCTGTCAAACTCGCGCTCGAGGAGCTGGGAATCACCGAGATTCATCTCAGGAATAACGCGGTGCTGGATTGCCGAAGCCCGCTGACTGGAATCTACCGGATTCTTCTGCACCGAATCCAGCGGAGCAGACCCATGGAGTCAGCGGGATACTCTGCGCTCTGTCCCGCAAACACCCGTCCAGGCAAGAGGTGCTGGTCTCACCATACGACCGTCCATAGGAAACAAGAGCAGTCAGCCGTCTGTGCCATCCTATAGACAGCATAAAGAAAGACAAAGAGAGATGAGATTAACTGAATGGGTCTTTCTGTGAAATGAGGGCCTTTTCTATTCTTTTGAATTTTCTTTTTTTCTTTTTGAGCTAAAGGGATAGTTCACAAAAAAATGAAAATTTTGTCATCATTTACTCACCTCCAAGTTGTTCCAAACCTGGATGAGTTCATTTCATAAATGAGACCCTGGACAACAAAACCAGTCATAAGTAGCACAGGTAGGCCTATATTTGTAGCAATAGCCACAAATACATTGTATGGGTCAAAATTATCCATTTTTCTTTTAGGCCAAAAATCATTAGGTTATTAAGTAAAGATTATGTTCCATGAAGATATTTTGTAAATTTCCGACTGTAAATATATCAAAACTTAATTTTTGATTAGTAATATGCATTGCTAACAACTTAATTTGGACAACTTTAAAGGAGATTTTCTCAGTATTTTGATTTCTTTGCACCCTTAGATTCCAGATTTCAAATAGTTGTATCTCGGCCAAATATTGTCCTATCCTAACAAACCATACATCAATGGAAAGCTTATTTATTCAGCTTTCAGATGACGTATAAATCTCAATTTTGAAAAAAAAAAAAAAAAAAAAATGGACCCTTATGACTGGTTTTGTGGTCCAGGGTCACAAATAAGAAGACAATTTGAAGATTTAAGATATTTTGAAGAATGTTGGTGACCAAACAGTTGACGGCAGCCATTGATTTTGTATATATATATATATATATATTTTTATACTTTTGTTAGTGCCAAACACTGTTCATCATCTTTTGTGCTCAACAGAAGAAAGAAACTCATACAGGTTGGTAACAACTTGAGGGCTAGTAAATGATTACTGAATTTTCAATTAATGCATTCAAGTGTTCATAAATTGTATGGCAAGCTTTTATTAATGCATTTTTAATAAGTGTTGTGATATAATAGTAACAGCATTGACTGACGGTTAAGTTTTACCATTTTATTTTGCACTACAAGCCTTATGCTACAAATATTCTCTTTTTCAATATTCTTTACTGTAAAATTTTATTACTTGATAAATTAATATTCCTAAATAGACTATTGCATAAATTACCTTAACGTTAATGAAACAGTTCAGTTGAAATTTATGGAATTATCTAATGCTTGGACTGGGCACACAATTTCAAATCTTTTTATTATTGCATATATTATTTGTTAATATATCAGCTAATAAGAAAATCTCTCTATATTTCTATTTTTATTTATAAAAAAAAATTGTCAAGACAAAATGCTAGCTTTAATTTTCCATTTTGTTTTCATTAACTTTTAACATAACTTTTGTTAACTAAAACTATTAAAAATTGTTTTATAATATATCTGAAATAAAACAAAATATAAATATTAGATGAAAAGCTTAAACTTAAAAAGCTTCAAATTAATATTGCTTTGGCAATTGACTGAAATAAAATAAATTTCAATTGAATTACTAAAATTACTAAAATGAAAACTGAAATATAAAATTAAAGCTATGTGGAAATATTTTTAAAATAACAAAAGCAAATAAAAAAGACAAAGCATAATCTAACGAATTCAAATGACAACTGAATATATAAAAACAAAAGGTAATTCAAAATATTATTGTATACTAAAATAGTAAATAAATAATATTAAAATAACTGTTATTAAGATGTTAAAACAAATAGTGCCCGTTTTGTAGAACGACCCAGTTCCACCTTGTAAAATCTATATTTACATAAACACACTGTCTATATACTTGAATGTTAAAGTATATTTTCATATAGAGTGCTCATTTTAAATTGTCATTTTAAAAAAAAAAAATATTTTAAGAATCATAATTCTGTAGACACCAGTCATTTTATCACAGCATTTGATGTTTCAGGCACAAGTTCTCTCACACATATTGAGCTCTTATTTATTGATTGATATTGAAGTCCTATATGATCATTCATCTACTGGGATTTCAAAATAAAGTTAAAAACAGTAATGGCACTGCACTGAAAGGCTTTAGAAGATGTTTCTGTGTACATTTTTTTTTAAATCATTAATGTCATTTGGTGGGTCAAGCATATATGTTAGGTCAAACTCATACTCTAGAGCAAACTTTTGCTCTATTTCGCTAACAAAAATGGTTCTAAACGAAACCATGTTGTGTCTCTGTGTTTCCTTACTGAATGAATCTGCATTTTGAACAAATCTGGATGATTCACTGATCCATTCATTCACTGATCCAACTGTTTCTTACTTCGTTCCTGAATGAATCAATCATTTTTAAAGAATCAATTGAATAAATGACTCAGTGACTTGATTATTAAGATTATTAATGCTTGCCATTACCTACTGGTAATTTTAGCTTCATATTTAAAAGTTATTATTTATTTATTTATTTTTGTATTTCTGCATCCCAGTTTTTAATATTTAAAACATTAATCTCACAACATGAATTAATTCTTCTACTGTAACACATCACTTGTGATATTAAAGCATATACAGTATATTAAACATTGGTGGTTCCTATTCTTGCAGACCAATCCAAACATGCAAACCACGAAGTAGTGGAAATTATGTTATCTGTATTGGGTAGGGTAGTACTATAACTCTGCTTTCACAGACAAGGCTTAAGGCTAGTCCCAGACTAAAATGCATGTTGAGCTGTCTCAGCTGAAAATATCTTGCTCTGACATATCTTAAAATATGTCAGTGCCATTGTTCTGTCTCAAGATGCACACCTGGAATGATTTTTTTAGAAGGTGTTTTTATAAAAGCTGCTTAAATGTTTTAATTATTAAATATATATTAAATATATTAATTTTTATTTTCTTAATTTAACTAAGGCCTAGTCCTGACTTAAGCCAAGCCCTGTCTGTGAAACCGGGCCATAAAGTCCAAAAATTAAGCACCATTAGATTATATTGCATTTTAAAATACTCATAATTAGATTACAGTACTTTTTCATTGATAACATGATTACTATAGCCTATTATTCACAAATTGGCAATAACTTATTCATAATTTATTGATTCTCCTTAATTCTTTTTTTATGTTTTAAAATTTCCTATCTAAAAAAGCCCATAACTTACACATACATATATATAGTTTAACTTGCATACACTATAACTTGCATATAGTTTATCATATAGCGATAAGATGAGTGTGAGCGAGTATTTGTAGATTAAATAGATGCTATTAATGTGCTATTTCTGCCCTCCTACAAGGCCTGCACTTTTGTAAGAAGTTTTTCCACGACCTAAAGGACATTGCAACATCACTGATTTCAATATAATTGTATTTTGGATCATAAAGTAGGAACTGAGTAAAATATATATGAATAATCATTGGAAAACATACCATCAGTTTTCATCTTCCTTAAATGACTTAACACTTTTCCTCATTTTCTTCCCATTCAGTTTCATATTATTCTTTTATCAGAAAATGTATTCAATTCTTCCCTACAAACATAAACATGAGTTTAAAAGTGCTCTTCCCTTCAAGAAGACTTCAAAACAAAATATTTTTTTTACATAGATCTACAGAAAACAGAATTCATTAATTATATTGAATACAATAACCATAATAAATATATAGAAATAAAGACAAAAATATATATATTTGTTTATTGCATTGCTATTTTTTAATTGATTAACTTTATGTTTATAAAGTTTTGCATGGTTTAGAATTTGAGTCACAATACACTTTTGATGATTTAGAGAACAATAGACAGCAATAGACTACAGGAACACGTGGCTGGATCTATCATGCAATGTGTGACCCGGGATGGCTGGGAGGAAATGGAAGTATGGGAGGTCTGGGAGGTCTGAGAGGTCTGGGAGGAACTAGAGGATCTGGAGCTACAGGAGGTCTGGGAGGAACTGGAGGTACTGGAAGTCTGGGAGGAACTTGAGGTTGTGGAGGAAGCATAGCTCTGGAAGAAACAGGAGGTACCGGAGGAATAGGAGGTATGGGGGGTATGGGAGGTATGGGAGGTATGGGAGGAAATAGAGGTCGTGGAGGACGCATAGCTCTGGAAGAAACAGGAGGTAACGGAGGAATAGGAGGTATGGGGGGTATGGGAGGTATGGGAGGTCTGGGAGGAAATAGAGGTCGTGGAGGACGCATAGCTCTGGAAGAAACTTGTGTAACCGGAGGCATTGGAGGTATGGGGGGTATGGGAGGTATGGGAGGTCTGGGAGGAAATAGAGGTCGTGGAGGACGCATAGCTCTGGAAGAAACAGGAGGTAACGGAGGAATAGGAGGTATGGGGGGTATGGGAGGTATGGGAGGTATGGGAGGTCTGGGAGGAAATAGAGGTCGTGGAGGACGCATAGCTCTGGAAGAAACGGGGTACTGGAGGTATGGGAGGTCTGGGAGGTACAGGAGGAACAGGAGGAACTGGAGGTATGGGAGGTCTGGGAGGTCTGGGAGGTACAGGAGGTACAGGAGGAACTGGAGATACGGGAGGTCTGACAAGTCTGACAAGTTTAGGAGGTACGAAGAGGGTCTGACTGATACTCTGTTGTGCTCCATCAAGCAGCTGCTCAGATCTCCTAAACCTGGATCCAATACTGCGCACCTTCCTCCTCGCAGTCGACACTCCTGACAGTCCATCCACTCTCATCTTTCTCTGGGATCAGCGCAAAACACACCGCCGTGATCCAATGTGAAGCTGTGGAGAGACAACTGCATTAAACACAGTATGAAATCTACAGACGGAAAGACAGACGTTGCTTACACAACAGCTGGGATGTTGCAGCGTCTGTCCAGCTCTTGTTTTCTGTAGCTGATCACTCTGTTCCTAATGGACGTTTTAACTTTCTTAATGTATTGCAGGCAGCAGTCCTCATCTAAGAGACACAATAACAGCAAACAAAAACCAAATGCAACAGAACTGCTTTTATTGTACAAATTAATTGATGATGATGTATATTTATGCAAAACAGCATCATCGTCGCATGTGGTTTTTACCTTGTGCCAGTGTGAGGCAGAGGAAGCTCAGGAGGATGATGAAGAAGAAGAAGAAGTTGAACCGCATGATCAGTGTCTCTAGTCTGTAAAAATGAAGAAAAAAAAAAAAATCATGAACTGCTTCATCAGATACGCTTACAAACACACAGAGCTTCCATAAAACTTATCATATTGGACTGCTCACCTTGTTTGTTAAGGAATAAACTGCATTCTTGAGCGGCATTTATTTATAATGAGCCCAAGCCACATCCCTCAAGGAAATGATGGGACATTATTATAGATAAAGTCATGACTTGTTGCTTATGTTATTACTGATTTGTCAATCTGTTGATTCCTTAACCATCCTAACTGACTTTGTTAGCCATCAACCCATGCAAAACCCTCAATGTTTCAAATAAAATGGCTAAAAAGCAATTATAGATGGGTTTTTTTTTTTGGTCACTAATGTTTGTTAGTCTCCAAAAAGGCAGAATATACAGAGGACAGAATATCTAAAACACTTTATTCAAGGATTGGTTTTTAGTCTGAATTCAATTAATCAATTCTGTAATGTTAAAAGTTAAAGGTAACTAATGATGACAAGGAGGAGCAAATATCTGCAGTGTACAGAATATCTCATATGGAAACCCAGTGAACTACTGACCCAGTTTTAAAATGTAAAAATAAAACTCATCATTTCTGACGACAAAGCACAATCATATCTCTGAATAAATCAACTGAAACAATATATCACACAGTTTATCAGTGACCAAGTCGATACATCATAAATGTTTATTTTTATTGTCTGTCTCTACTGGATTGGATTGGAAGTGTATTGCAATTTCAAAATCCAAAATAAGTGGAAATTATGCCATAAATATGAAACCTTAAGTTTCACTTTGAGTATATAATGATGAAAGCAAATAAATCACCAGGACGTTTGTAAAGTTCATTGCAAAGACCTGTAAATACTTATAGCACAGTCAACATACAAGGTCAGAAATTTCATATATTAGCACATTTATCTAGCTAGCCTATAGAAATATTTACATTTACGTTTAGTTATTTAGCAGATGCTTTTATCCAAAGCGACTTACAAATGAAGACAATGGAAGCAATCAAAATCAACAACAGAGCAATAATATGTAAGTGCTATGACATATAAATATGTACGTTTATGTATGTGGGATACATTTGGGACATATAAGTCAGGCACATGTATATCCATCTTAAATCATGTTGATATTATATAAAAGATAGACATGTTTTTTAAAAAAGTTTATTACAAAAACATATATAAACATGCTGATTTTTTTTGTATAGCCTATATGTTGTTTTTGTATATATGTTGTTCATATAGTTATGTTATTAACATATACACATATACATATTTTCCTATGTTACAAACTTACATCTTTATCTACTTATTGATATAAGGCAATATACAGTGGGTACGGAAAGTATTCAGACCCCCTTAAATTTTTTCAATTTTTTTATGTTGCAGCCTGATACTACAATTGTTTAAATTCATTTTTTTCTCATTAATCTACATGCCGTACCTAATAATGACAAAGTGAAAACAGAATTTTAATAATGTCTGTAAATTTATTAAAAAGAAAAAACTGAAATATCACATTTACATAAGTATTCAGACCCTTTACTCCATACTTAGTTGAAGCACCTTTGGCAGCAATTATAGCCTCGAGTCTTTTGGGGTATGATGCAACAAGCTTTGCACACCTGGACTGGGGGATTTTCTGCCATTCTTCTTTGCAAATCCTCTCAAGCTCGGTCAGGTTGGATGGGGACCGTCGGTGGACATCCATTTTCAGGTCTCTCCAGAGAAATTCGATAAGGTTCAAGTCAGGGCTCTGGCTGGGCCACTCTAGGACATTCACAGAGTTGTCCCTAAGCCACTCCTGTGTTGCCTAGGCTGTGTGTTTATTGTCCTGTTGGAATGTGACCCTTCGGCCTGGTCTGAGGTTCTGAATGCTCTGGACTGGATTTTCATGAAGGCTCTCTCAATATTTTGGTGCACTGAGCTTTTCTTCTACTCTGATGTGTCCCTCAGTCCCTGCTGCTGAAAAACAGTCCCACAGCATGAGGCTGCTACCAGCACACTTTACTTTTTGGATGGTACTCTGCAGGTGATGAGCAGAGCTGGTTTCCTTCATAACATTATGCTTGGAATTGAGGGTCATCAGACCAGAGAATCTTGTTTCTCAGAGTCTGAGGGTCCTTTAGGTGCTGTTTTGCAAATTCCAAGTGGGTTTTCATGTGTCTTCACTGAGGAGAGGATTGAGTTTGGCCACACTGCCATAAAGCCCAGATCGGTGGAGTGTTGCAGTGATGTTTGTCCTTCTGTACATTTCTCCCATCTGCATATATGATCATGGAGCTCATCTAGAGTGACCATCAGGTTCTTGGTCACCACTCTAGACAAGGCCTTTCTCCATCAATTGCTCAGTTTGGCTGGGCGACCAGCTCTTGGAAGAGTCCTGGTTGAGCCAAACTTCTTCCATTTGAGAATTATGGAAGTCACTGTGCTCTTGGGAACCTTCAGTGCAGCAGGATTTTTTTTGTAGCCTTCCCCAGATCTGTGCCTCAATACAATCCTGTCTCCGCGCTCTGCAGGCAGTTCCTTTGACCTCATGGTTTTCACTCTGATATGCATTGTCAGCTCTGAGGCCTTTTATAGAGAGGTGTGTGCCTTTCCAAAACATGTCCAATCAATTCAATTTGACTCCAATCAATGTGTAGAAACATCTCAGCAATGATCAAGAGAAATGCGAGGCACCTGAGCTAAATTTCAAGTTTTGTTGCAAAGGGTCTGAATACTTACGTAAATGTGATATTTCAGTTTTTTATTTTTAATACATTTACAGACATTTCTAAATTCCTGTTTTCACTTTGTCATTATGAGGTACGGAGTACAGATTAATGAGAAAAAAAATGAATTTAAACAATTGCAGTATCAGGCTGCAACATAAAAAAATTGAAAAAATTTAAGGGGGTCTGAATACTTTCCGTACCCACTGTATGTCATATATTACATTTCTGTATGGGTTCTTAGTTCATTTTAATAATTATGCTTGTATAATACAAAAAGGATAATGTGACTTAATTGCCCGAGTTTGTCAAGTCCTGCCTAATAATAACAACACACAAAACAAAGACTACAAATTCATAAAACATTTTACATGATTTATTTAATCGTTTGTAGATTACCTTTAATACATTGCAGTTCTATGCAAACATTTTCAGTTGATTTGTAAACGTTGTTGTTACTGTACTTTTTTTTTTTTTTTACATTTATTTATTTATTTATTAACATTATCAGAAAGAAACAGACAAACATTAGAACAAGAACATAAGAGCAAAAGAACATATGGGGGATACAATAAAAATTAAAAGGTAATTAAATAAGTCAAATAAATACAAATAAAATAAAATAAATAAAAAATAAAATAAAAATTTTAATAAATAAATAAATTGTATACAGTCACGCAGCTATACAATTATTTTACAATCATAAAAGTTATAACTTATGATTTTTTTTTATAATATTGGATGTTTTTAAGGCTTTTTTATTAGAGGAGATTCTTTGAAGTGATGAGTACACGTTTTCGTTTTGACCAGGAGGTGCCGCCAGCCTGAGTGAATCATTTTACGAAACAAATGGTTCAATTGAGTCGTAGCTTCGAAAAGCTTCGTTTCTCTAACGACACCACACCAAGCCCAGCTAAACACCAACAGCAGCCGAGCATTATTGCGCAGACAGCATCACTTATTCACTAATTCATTATTTATCACAGCATCACTTATTTTAACTGGTGTTTCCCCACTGATGAGCAGCAGAGGGCGCCAGAGACTGTCTGACGACTGTCGGATGTATTACATCTGCAATCGTGTATTTCTATTTTATATATTGGACAGAACATTTTAACGATAAACATAAATGTGACCCTGGACCACAAAACCAGTCTTAAGTCGCTGGGGTGTATTTTTAGCAATAGCCAAAAATACATTGGATGGGTCAAAATTATTGATTTTTGTTTTAAGTCAAAAATCATTAGTATATTAAGTAAAGATCATGTTCCATGAAGATTTTTTTGTAAATTTCATACTGTTAATATATCAAAACATAATTTTTGATTAGTAATATGCATTGCTAAGAACTTGGACAACTTTAAAGGTGATTTTCTCAGTATTTAGATTTTTTTGCACCCTCAGATTCCAGATTTTCAAATAATTGTATCTCAGCCAAATATTGTCCTATCCTAACAAACCATACATCAATGGAAAGATTATTTATTCAGCTTTCAGATGATGTATAAATCTGAATTTTGAAAAATTGATTGTTTTGTGGTCCAGGGTCACAAATATCATAGTCAAAAAAAAAAAAATATATATATATATATATAAATACTATAATGGTCTGATTTGATTCATATTCATTAATATATGACATTAAAAGCCTCATATTCAATGGCAAGACACTTGAGGTGTTTATGCTGATATTTTTAATATATCTTATAGCTTTTTACTATACAAAACTATAACAGGTGGATGTTTTAAGATGCTCCCTATTTACAAACATCAAACATAAGATGAAAAGTAGAGACAAAATGTTTATTTAATGTTTATTCATATAGATGTCATCAAAATGTGCATTTTGTACATAAAAGTATACAGATCAAAAAGCATCCTTTAGATGAAAGAATGCGAAATGTTTAAAAACACAACCAAGGGAGTGAATGTGATTTCTATAGTAGCATAGTAAGCATAAACTGACGTTAGGTATTCATTCTGGAACTCATTTTGCACCCATGTGTTTGAGGGACACATGAATGACCCATCAGGCACAATTTATGGGTTTTAATAGTTCATGTGTTGACAAAACAGATTCAGTGTGATTGCTGTCATTAATATGAAACACCGTGATGAAGCAGTTAATGTCATCCTATCAAGACTTTCACACCTGCATTTGATTAATCATAATACAGCTGAACTCTGTGCCAAATTCTTTTCATTTTGATTCACTTTAATTTTATGAAAAATACAAGGCACAGAGAAGTATGAAAACATATGAGTCACGCTCGCCCTCTCTACTGTTTGATCAGCGGAGCCCTGCAGTGATACTGTACCAAAACACATCCAGATCTGATCTGCAGCTTGACATTTCTACAATTTATTGAGCAACTAAAGATCCAGACGCGCAGATCTTCCACAGAAACAGCATGTTCCTCGCCCTGTGTTTAAACACGCCAAAATTTCTTTGTCAGCAAGTTTGGGAAGGAAATAATACTCTTATTCAGCAAGGGTGCATTAAATTGATGAAAGTGACAGTAAAAGCATTTATAACGTTACAAAAGATTCGATTTCAAATAAATGCTGCTCTGTTGAACTTTCTATTCATCCTGAAGAATCCTGAAAATAAACAGCACACCTGTTTTCAACATTGATAATAATAATAATAATATAAATGTTTCTTGAGCAGCAAATCCGCATATTAGAATGCTTTCTGAAGAATCACTGAAGACTGGAGGGATGATGCTGAAAATTCAGCTTTGATCACAGAAATAAATTGCATTTTACAACATATTCACGTAGAATTCAGAACAAAATAAGATCATTGCATACTGTATGGCACATGCTGCAACCTGCTTCATGAACCCTGGAGATGCTGTCAAATGTGTTCAAAAATTGCTGCTGCGTAAAATATTTCTGCTGCGAAATTGGCTAATTATGATGAGCAAACAGGTATGAAATGAAAAGATTTTCATAATTATCAGAGCATTATATACCTTGTCTTGAGCTTAACAGTCTATTCCCCAAAGCAACTGCTTTTATCATGTTTTAGCCACAGCACATTTTTGGCATTGAGATTGCAACCGCAGATCTTGGAGTTCCCCAGATACTTCTGTTTTTATATATGTATTAATTAGAAAAAAAAGCAAATATGTATATTTTAGCTATTTTATTGTGTTAAAATTTGTCATATATTGTGTCTATATATTGAATGTTCAAATAGTCAGGGGTTGCGTCTTACTGTCTTTTTGGATTCATTTTATTCTTTCTGTTTGCATATGATGCTCTGAGTTTCCTTTTCATGGAAAATGAAAATCCAGTCATACTTCCTGAAAACAAAACACAATCGTATCACTAAATACATCAACTGAAACAACATATCTCAAAATTGTCAATGCCTCGACTAGTTAATGCATAAATCTAATAGGTGATGCATTCATGGATTTACTGAGTGTACAGTAAAGTATGTTAGGACTAGAAGTATTTTGCAATTGCAAAATTAAAAATAATAAGCTTTGTATATAAAGATTTGAGCTGAAATGGTGCTTGAACTGATAAAATGCATACCTTGAATGCAATTACATTTATGCATTTGGCAGATGCTTTTTTTCAAAGCAACTTATATTGCATTCAAGGTAAACAGTTTAGCAGTTCATGCATTCCCTGGGAATCAATCCCATGACCTTGCAGCTGTTTAAACTACAGTGTATATGCTTGCAATATAACATGTTTTGAGTGAAAGCATCTTCCAGATGCATTTATGTAAATAAAGTTTCTTGTAAGACCTGTAAATAACTTAAGCACGATCAACGTACCACGTCAAAAGTGTGAATGGCTCATTGCAATACAGTACCCTAGTGTGTCAAAGCCTCACTAATACTTTCAGAAAGTAGCTTTTAGGTGTTCAGGGGAAATTATTTTTGCGTGTCTCTTTATGGGACCTTTTCATCCAAAATGTTGGCATGAGGTAAAGTGTGCTTGTTTATTCCTGCATGAGCTCCAACATGTCCAGGATTGAGTCGCCTTAAGTAAAACCTCTTTGAAGAGGAAATCTAATCCCTCAAAGCTATGCAAGCATTCCTGAAACCACCAATAGCAATGATAGCAGTTGTCTTGGATTAAAGTAACAATGAAAAAAGTATGGAAATACATTAAACAGAAAGAGTTGTGGTTCCTTAGGCAAAATGCGTAATATTGTTTTTACATTTGTGGCCTCAATATATGACCTGACCCACATATTTGGACGCTGTTTGCTTTCCTATAATATTTTGCATTACTAGCTCTGAAAGGATCAGCTTATTGCGCACCTGAATTGGTTTTTATGCATTAATCCCTGATGATAATATTCACCCGAGGGCCCTGCAGGGTTAGGCAGGATGTAAGGAGGAGAGAATAATAAATACTTTCTCCTGCCCTTTATCGAAATTAACCATGGTTTTACTGCAAATGAAACAAAAAAAATATTGTAGTTAAACAATGGTAACCACAAATTAAACATGGTTTTGCTACACTAACCCCCCCCCCAAAAAAGAGAAAAGAAAAAAAGAGAAAAAGTTTACAACAATTTTACTATAATAAAACCATGGTTCATTTTTGTAAGGGTACATGTACGCAATATTCAGAGACATTTATGCACACATTTTAGGCTATCATCATTATTGTATATATCTTTGTAACAATCTCTGTTTTTGCCTGGCAGCCAGTTTACACCAAAGGACAGAACTTTTGGTGCTCTGAAGACAATGAAATTGTTTAGAGATGAAAAGTTCTTGCTTTCAATACAGACATCGGTGAAAGTTATGATGAATTGCAGTTCTTTAAGTGAGTCAGCTGATGATTCAGTGAGTAACCAACTATGTACTCTCTCTAGTTCATTTGATGAACAAGAGGTCAGTGAAGGAGCTCATCAAATTTTGATCTGGCTTAAAAGAGTTTGTGCATTTATTCGTGAATTGTCCTACACTATTTCGTGGATTACGCTGGTTGCACTGAATGTTTTGACTAATTAAAAAGAACCTGCTGATTAGAATCATTCGTTCACGAATTGAGATACTAGTCGTGTAGTAGCCAACGTATGTTGCTGAGTCATGGCACTGCACTGGTTGCACTGAATATTTTGGACTCACTAAAAAGAACCGGCTTATAAGAGTCCTCTGTTTGTGTGTTTAACTACACTAGTCGCGAAGTACCCATGCTGTTAATTCACTAAAATAAACCAATTTATTAGAGTCATTTTTCTGAACGGGACGACACTGTTGCACTGAATGTTTTTGACTCCCTAAAAAGAACCGGCTCATGAGAGTCATTTGTTCATGAACTGAACTACAAAAAGTACTAAAAACAACTAAAAAGGAAAGACTGACTTGTGTGTAATGCTTCAATCCTCAGGCTTTGTGCTCCTCACGCAGGGAAAGCTAAATATTTTTCTCACTCAGTCACATCATTACCAGGGTTAATTACAGTACGTTTTTACAGCCTCCACATCTCATTTTCTCATTTGAAGCACAGAAATCCAACCTTGCTGCAGGATATTTTTGCTTCAAAGGCAGAATGAACTGTAGCAACTGGAAGCAATTTATCACAAAGGAAGCCCATTTCTGAAGGCACATCTCGCTGAGATGCTATCTGAGCAGACATGCCTCGGCCTCCTTCACCACCAGTGAGGAAGAGAAAGGAAAATGCCGTAAAGGTGCAGAAATGGGACTTCACACGTTACACGTGAAATGAGAGCTCCAGGATGACAGCAGCATGCTGGAAGCCGCAGGAGAGGAGGATATTCAGACAGCGTTTCTAAAGCGTTCGCCATTAGCCATGACAAGATAGTGATGCTTGCATTGTTTGGCACATCCTTCACTAAGAAAACAATAGCATGGCACTATGTTTTTGGAGATTTGCCATAGTAGAACCTTTGGGTACAATATTATTTGTGACTACTACTACTTTGAATACTATCAAATTACTATCTGATACCCTCATTGTACCATGGTACCGGCATAGTACTTTCATGTAAAAGCTAACCTTTAGAAATTAAATTTAACAGCCTGTTTCACAAGAGCCATAGGCTATAATTCTCTGGCTTTTTTTTTTTTTTACCTTGTTTTATTGCGCAACAGGTCTTGTGTTTCGGAGGAAAGTGAAAGTAGGTTACAATGCAATAAAAACTATATTAAATATAGTCTGAAATGGATTAGGACTGTCAGATTTGTTTGCTACTGTCATGTGTCTTGAAACATGTAACAGCAAGATACTGAAGTCTGCAATTAAAATTCAGAGATCTCATCAAATTCTTCTGAAACCAATTGATCTACATACATTTTATAGCTTTATACTCTTTGTATGACAACTATTGATTTATTTGTGCCTATTGTCTTCAAAGGGATTTTAGGAGAAACATCTTAAACATCATAATAAATAAAACAATAAAATGCATCATGTGAAAAGAATGAATCCAGTTGTTTTCAAAACATTTTATTTTTGATATATAAGAAAATATCTGCAGTGTAAAGAATATTTTATCAGGTATGGACCCCAAAGGGCTTATGACCCAGTTTCAAAACAGCCGAACAATAAAACTCATTGCATCACTTCCTCTATAAAAATACATTCTCACTGGATCAAGTGCGAACATTAAAGTAAAAAACAGTAGTTCCACTTAAATTAAAAGAAAACAAACAAACAAAACAAAAAAAAAAACTCAACACATAAATGAGATCTATGAGTATTCATTCTATCAATAACTGTAAAATAATCACTCATTAAGCTCATTGCATTAAGCAAAATAACAAATCATAATTTACAAAGCATTAGAATATCATACAAACTCAAAAATCACTTTTCGGTGCGTCAGCAGTATAATAAACTCATAAGGAAATAGAAGGATGATCTGCTTTGCTTGCAAAACCTTCCCACCCACTTTTATGACTAATAATATTTTTATCACACTGACTGTTTATTACAGATACTGTGGGGCAAAAGCGGTAAATCAAAGCGTACAAAGTGAAAGTTCATAATACGGTAGCTTAATACTACCCTCAAGGTGACGCTATACACATGAGCTCTGTTCCAAAACCTAGTGAGCTGCCTATGTAGTCAGTATGTTCAAGCAGCACTGCATGCATTGCAATATGGCAGACAAAGCGGAAGGAATTTAAATATACATTTTATTAAATACAGAAAAACAGCAGTAAAAGTAATTTAAATGAATTGTAATTTAAATGCGGTTTACATGAGGAACACTGGCTAATTTAGTCACTTTTTACTTCGTAGGCTATTTTTAGGGTAATTTCGTCAACAGCACAGTATACTCGTACTGTATGTGCAGGGATTTTTTTGGCAGTAATTAGTTTGTTCACAAGGTGGCAACACTGAACCAGGCCGTTGTTTCACAGTCGGAAAAGAGAACAACAAACTGCTGAAAACGGCAAAAAATAAAGACACAGGCGTTGACGAGTGCTTGTGTGAGGAAATTAAAATACACCCGAGACTATAGTTTAAACGAGTACAAAGACACTTTTATCGCTCATAACTTAGGAGACAAAAATCAAGACACTGGACAAAGATGAATCTTTGTAGTGCGCATGCGTCAGGTGTCTGCGTTCGTGCGCTAAAGCGAAATATAGCCTACTTTCGGGCTTTCTAAGCAGGCAGCTCACAAGGTTTTATGACAGAGCTCGGAAGTGATGACAACAGCAACACGTGGAAAGGGAAAATAATGGCCATCTCCCATTCTGAGCATTTAACCAGCAGTCCGTCAGTGAAGCCACAAAAGTCTGGAAACAGGGAATGCCACCTGATACCAGATACCAGAACACCGGAAGTACTGCGAACATCAGTCAATCCATGCTGAAATGAGCGCTTGGAGAACTCAAAGAAAGAACGCGATTGGCCGAGAAACTCGAGCTGTTTTCCCTCTGGTCCGCTCTCGGCCGCCACTGGCTTGTTTAACCCCTTGAATTCTGTACATCAAAATAAAAATAAGGGATTTAATGACAGATTTACATGTCAAATAGCGTCTTTTGACAAAATTGTTATTTTATAATGATCACACATGCCATGTTTATGGTTTAGCCTATTGTTAATTGATATTAAGGAATATTAGTACATTTAAAAACATGAAATAAAATTCATTTATCACACTGCAGGCAGTATCTGATATAGTATTTTAAATTAGATTTTATTTTTATATCTTGTTTTCATTTTCATTTTAGTTAAAGTTTTAGTAATTTTGTTGTTTTTATTTTTTAAACCTTTTTAATAAAAATATTCATCAATTAGTATTTATTAGTTTTTGTTTATTTAGTAGTTATTTTAGTACAGGTTGAACTAATTGAAAATATGAAATGTTGCCCTGACAACTAGCTATATATTTTTTTTTATTTTATTTCAGTTAGTTTATTTTATTTTGAGTAAAGATTTGTTTTAATAGTTATAATTAATGCTAATAACCCTGACTGCAGAAGTACTTAGGGGATTTTAAATGCTTAAAAAAATGTAATTAAAATAGTTAATAGTGAAATGGTTAAATTTCAAAATATACACACCTTCCTCTTCATAAATGAGCTTTCTGTCTGTATGTCCACCCTCCTCATGAGTTCATGGACCCATTTCTCTCTGGGGTTGGTGCACATCATACGGCCACGTTTCAGCGTGAAGCTGTGGAGAGACGATTACGTTAAACATCAATAACTAAGAGGTTTAAAATAGACAATCACATATAAAAGACAGATCTCTCTCCTGCAGTTCACTGCAGTGCAATGTGTCACATGTCTAAACATTTTATGCACACAGTTCCCTTACGGAAAAGATTAAAACCCAACCATACACATATACGGTATATATATATATATATATATAAATATGAGCAAAGGAGGCTATGAAAATAAATCTGTACTGTTAATCCTTTTGATCTTTCATTCAATGCAGATTTATTTATTTTCATAGCCTTCTATGCTCATATTTACTAAGCAACATATGTTGCTTACACAACAGCTGGGATGTTGCAGCCTCCGTCCAGCTCTTGTTTTCTGTAGCTGATCACTCTGTTCCTAATGGACGATTTAATTTTCCTGACATACTGCAGACAGCAGTCCTCATACGAGCCTACAGACAGACATGCGTACACATCAGTGGCAGAAAAAACACATATGCATCAATGAATCATAACCTAACTATTTTTATAGGCAATTACAGATGGATGATTTAGGGAATGTGTCTCATTAAACCATAAATAGTGGTGAACAAGGAAGGGGTGGAAAAACAACACGGGTGCTTATCATATGAGAACTGTTAGCACAGCCATTTTTCATAGAAGTGAAACTGAATTCAGTAACTATTCAAAGTACACACATATACTGCAGAGAAAACACAAAACGTTTCGTGACTTATTTTTAAAACTTAATTAGAGGACCATGATGAGGTGGGCACTATCATCAGTACATCTTATTATTTCTGCTTTATATTTATTCAATTAATTATTTGCTTTATTTTACAAAACAGAAGAGGATAAATGAGAGTAATACAATTATTCCCTTTTGTTAATTACTGTTTCCAAAAAGACACACTATCTTATAAGCAATATGAAAAATGATGACAGATGCTGTAAAAATATGCTTTAATAATAATATATAAATAGCATAATTAAATATCATTTAAATAAAATTCATATCATGCAATAAATATGCTAAACATATGGTATGGATACAGTATATGACAAAAACAGGAAATGTTTACCAAACTTTACACTGCATGAGTGATTTTAACTAACATTTAAAATAATGCAATGTAACGTGAATTGACGCACCATTAAATAAATTCATTTGGTTGTTTTTCTCTTTAGAAATAATTCGAATAGGCAAAGTAGGCCCTTGACAATTTGATTTTGAAATTTAAAAATGTATTAATTTGTTGTTTTTTTCTGAATCTCACATGTGCAAACTGAACAATGCTATAAAAAAATTAACTATTGTGCAATGCGTTCCAGTATATTTTCTTAAACTTCAACATTGCAATTTCGAAGAAATGTTTTTGGTGTAAAAGAGCCTGATTATCTGTAATACAATCATCACGTGTGGTTTTTACCTTGTGCCAGTGTGAGGTAGAGGAATCCCAGAAGGGCGACGAAGAAGAGGACGCTGAACCGCATGATTTCCCAGTGTCTCTACTGTAAAAATGAGACAGAAAATCATGAACCGCTTCACCAGATAGACTCACAAACACATGCCCACACGATAGATTCTCTTATGAGAGCCTCCATAAACCTTATCAGCAACGAAGGCGCATTTCCAACTTATCCTCATTTCTCCAGCCTTGACCCTTGGACATCATTAACATGCTAAGAAAGCTCTTTGTGTTGTCACAAAGCAGTTAAAATTTTGACAGATGCTGTAAAAAATATAATTTCATTATCTCTGAACAAAACTTGCAACATAAAGGCAAACCTATGCATTTTATGAGAAGAAAACTAAGACAAAACTGAATGCAAGCTTTGTGCACATTCATCTTAATTTATCTTTAGTAAAACATTAATGAAGATTTTTTTTCCGGTCACTCCAACGCATGCAGTAAAACTGCAATAATCACTATGTCAAATTGACTCATACAGGTGAAGGTCGGCCTTTCAAAGAGAAAACAAAAATCATATAGTTTTTGTATCATTAAAGAGTTTAGATTTTTTAAAGGATTGCCGTTAAACATTAGATGCTGTAAAATGATGTTGTTTTCATATTACACTGCTCACCTTGTTTGTGTAGAAAAGTGTAGTTTCTTCCCAGTACCAGGATAGTGTGCAGGTTTCACTGCTGCACTGATTTATAATGGGCCCAACCCTGATACCTGAGCCAGGTGAAGCCACACCCTCACGAGGAAATGAAGGGACATTATGAAATCAACTTTCATGGTTGGTTAAATGAAAACCACATAACCGATTTGTCTATCAGGATTTTGTATTTATTATTCCCTTTGATTCTGATGTGGCTAACCAAAGGAATAGTTCATTTTCAAATAAAAATTTGCTTCAAATTTACTCACTCTCAGGCCAGATGAGTTTGTTTCTTCATCAGATTTGGAGAAATGTAGCATTCCATCACTTGCTCAGCAATGGATCCTCTGCAGTGAATGGGTGCCGTCAGAATGAGAGTCCAAACAGCTGATAAAAACATCACAATAATCCACAAGTAATCCACACCACTCAGTTAGCTCAGTAATCTTGTGAAGCCAAAAGCTGAATTGCATTATTCAGTTTACTGTTGAATAATGGTTAAAACAGTTGTCTTTATTAGGAATGAAACTTACGTGTTACTGCTGTTGAAAACAATTTCTTCCAGCTTTATGTTACTGCTTCTGTTGTTATTGTTGAATAATGAAAATAGCATTCAACAGCCAATAAATTTGAAAGTTGCTTTGGATAATAGCATCTGCTAAATGCATAAATGTGAATACATGTCAAATTTAAATAAAACCATGTACTGGACATATTCATTTCGCATTGTTTTGATACTGGAAAAATGTAAGTTGTCATGCACAGAAAAAAAAATGGTGCAGAAACAATTTTCACTCAAAAATTGCTAGTAAATATCACAAATAATTATTACGAAATGTCAAGTAACACCTTGAATTAAATATTACATTTTTTAAATAGAAATGACTGAAGTAAAACCTATTTTAAAAAACTAATTTTGTTAAGACTATTTTGTTTCCAAAAAGAATAAAAAGAACAGTTAAAATGGACAGCTGTAGTTCATGCATGATCTTCTGAGCCTTCAGCTGTATGATAGCTTTGTGTGAGGAACAGATAAAAATTGGAGTCATTATTCATTACACCAATTAAATCTGTCACAGTAATAATGCATGAAAATACTGTATGTATATACTGTAATCATTAGGAAGTGAATGCAGAAATACTGAGTAGTTGTTTTGGGTTTTATCACATGAAGCACAGGTCAAAAACTACCAGAATTTCTTCATTTTCTATAAACCTCATATTAAAGCACGCTTTTGTTTGGCTTGCATAGTGCAACAAAATGCCTAATTCATGCATATTTGATGCTGATCATTCAGTTCTTGCCAGGTATTATATAAAGAAAAAAATCTGAAACACAATTATGGTGCAAATTCAGGCCTTGCAGCGTTTTAAGAAATGTAAGCCAAACGCAGGGCTGTTTAAACTTGACTTGTGTTGAATGAGACTTCTAGCATTTTGCAATTACACAAAAAAACGAGTGACAGGAGAAAGTGCATCAGATTTCAACCTCCAAAGAAACAAACATGCTTCAGCTTAAAAGCACAGATGTTATAGCATATCGTGTCTCCTACCTTAAGAACCTTTTGGCGTGGCATCTTAATGAGCGACATTTTACTTTCTGATTGTCAGGTTGCTGTTCTTCTGTTTTTCTAAGCCTTGACTCCAGTTTGAAAAGGGGACCTGTCAAAGAGTTTCATGGAAATTCAAAGCATGTGTAAATTCTACAGCTGAGGGTCTGTTCACCTTAATAAGTTACTTGATTTGCTTTTACAATGCAATCAAAACAAATCTGGAGTCATTTTACGCTTAAAAATGACCTGAAATATTATACAGTATATTATTATAAGTACCTTTACTGAACACATTTATTCCCTTTCAGTTAACTTCTTTTCAGATTTCATTGCATAACCATAAGTCTTATGATAAGTCGTAAAACTGATTATAAAGAGGAGAACAAAGAATGAGAACAAAGACATGCCTGTGAGAATTTATGATGGCTTTTTGTAACAGTGCACATAAGAGAAGCTAATCCTAATGGATATATTGAAGTATTGATACAATGACACTGAACCTGCACTTGAGTCTTTTTTATGTATTTGAGTCTTATGTTGATTCATTCGAGTTTATTTGTTAAACGATTTGTCAAAAAGTTTCATTAGACTGATTTAACTCCTGAGTTTCGATTCTTTTGAACAATTCATCAAGAAAATCAAATAATAAGAGTCATTCGTTCAGAAATCGAACTACACAGGTCACGTAACTGATTTGAACACGGCGAGGAATGGTTGCACTTCCGTTTGAACGATTTTTTCTAGTTTAATAAAGCATTTTGTGCGTTACTCGTGTAATATTATGTCAGCAAGTGTCCTTTTACCTTTCTGTATGATGTCATCATTTCCCGTAACGCTCCAATGTTTCCAGAACTCTTGCGTCACTGAGGTAACGTAGAATTCGAATTCTGATTTCGCAGAACCGCATTCAAAGTGATTTGAAAGTATTTTTGAAGCTAAAAATGTCTTGATGGATTTGTTCCTTACAAACGCAGCTTTTGGCTTCACAAGATGTTAACTGATGGACTGGAGTGGTGTGGATTACCTACTTATTGTGATGTTTTTATCAGCTGTTTGGACTCTCATTCTGACGGCACCCATTCACTGCAGAGGATCCACTGGTGAGCAAGTGATGCAGTTTCTCCAAATCTGTTCCTAAAAGTCACATTTTAAAGCATGTATTCACAGTTTAAATACTGGAGCATCAGTGTTTCTAATTCACACCTTTTATGATGATTATTCAGTTTTTGCCAGGTGTTATGTAAAGAAAAAAAAAAAAAAAAACTTAAAATTATGTGGAAACCATACGTTATACAAACCATAAATAATGTTGTTATTCTTAGATTATACAGATTCATATATGAAGGCCCGCATAACTTCAGTGCAGAAAAACATCAGGGAGTCCATCGGATTAAAAAAAGTCAAAAGATGAATTGGAGCGTTCATTTCCCAAGCTGTTGTCTATCTCAGGTTGTATCATGTTCTAACAGCGTTTTGCATCATATTTCAAACTCTTCTGTCACCAGAACATTAAATCATGTATTCTAAATGTGTTGCCCCTTTGGCCCCTTGTTTCCATTTCAGAGTCGTCTTGAGATGCCAGAGCTTGATGTGGGAATGTGGGATCTGTAAGTGGCCATGTGATAGCGTGGGTCACTGTTTACGATGTCTCATTTTTCTTCTGATCCATGGCAAGAGCTGAATCGTTTTGTTTCTCACGGGATGCAATGATTTCTTTTTCTTTCGTTTTTACGTGTTATTCATGGGCTTTTTTGGTTTTAATGACAAGACCAACAACTATATATATATGAAGCAGCACAACTGTTTTCAACATTGATAATCAGAAATGTTTGTTGAGCAGCAAATCAGCATATTAGAATGATTTCTGAAGGATCATGTGACACTGAAGACTGGAGTAATGGTGCTGAAAATTCAGCATTGAATCAGAAGAATAAATTACATTTTAAAATATAATCATATAGAAAATTATTATCTTAAATTGCAATAATATTTTGCAATATTACTGTTTTTACTGTATTTTTATCAAACAAATGCAGCCTTAATACATGTAAAAATCATTGTTTTATTTTAGTTAATTTAGTATGTAAACAAATTAATCTACTGCTAAGAGAAAATATTAAATATAAACATTTTTTATATTATTCTATTATGTATCCATTTTGTATTATTAACTACATGCCCACCAAAAAAAAAAAAAAGTTATCAGCTACTGTATTTATTGTTTGTTAATGGCTCATCTCCTTTTTTGGTCTGGTTTTTGAAGTTCAAAAGAAAACCAGCTCTTAAGAAAATTCTCATTTGTTTGAACACTGACGTTTATCTGGCATAACAACAGTGAACATGAAAAAAATAGTGTTGGCATCTGGATCTTTCTTTTCCCGTAAAAGATCATCAGAGCACCATCTTGATGGATTAATGGCACTGATGTCTAACGATTGCAAAAAAATATTTTTATAAAAAAGACCTCCAGAAAATGATGGTCTGCTGCCAACCGTACTTGTTATGATGTTTCTTTTGTGCTGAAAAATCAAATATGCGCATTGTCCTTCTCATTCCATAAGAATATTTCCCATGTTATGCTAACTTTACAGCGCTGAGGTCATTTTCTGTGAGTTTTTGGAGAAAATATAGATGTCATTAATCATGAGCGGATCAGATTCACCTCGGGCATCCGGAGAATTCAAAAGGCTTCCATCATCGCTGCTCAAAATCAGCCATAATCTTCAGTCTGTCATAAACACTGAATTTATACAGTGTCTCCTGGAGACAGAGATGTAACAAAGATATTCATATTCAGAAGAGAAACATTGTAAATGAGATCTCTACTCTGAACTGTTTCTGTGCTCTCAGAAAAAAAAAAAAGCAAAAATTTTAGCTCTAAGGGAACAAACAGCTTGTCACTGGAGCAGAAATCTCAAAGTGACAACTTTGTACCTTATTTCAAGTCAAGTCACATTAGTGCTTTATACAATGCAGATTGTTTCAAAGCAGCTTCACATTAATGAACAGGAAAAAATGTTGCATAATTCATCAATTATGGAACAACTTCAGTTTCAGCTGTAAAGCCGCTTTACAGAACAAAAGAGTGTCATTATTTAGCTCGATTTAGTAAAGTCAAAAGAATTCAGTTCAGCAGTTCTATTTATTCTTAACAGTTTCATAGTAATACCCTGATGGTACATACTGCTATAGATATTAATAGCTGTACCTCTAAAAGTACAATTTATTTATTTATTTATTTATTTTTTGACAGTATAGTGGATGTTCCTCATGAAAATAAAAGTGCCAGTTTTTGCAGTGATGCCACAGAAGAACCATTTTTCATTGAACAGTTCTTAAAATAATTTTGTTTTATTTTAAAGAACTTTCTTTCTTTCTTTCTTTCTTTCTTTCTTCAACATTTTTTTCCACAAAAGAACCTTTTTACAATCTGTTACAATAAAGCAATTAAAACCAAATAAAGCATCATTTGATTGTTTTTATTTACATTTCAAATAATTTCAATTTGCCAAATGATAATTACATCCCAACTAACCATTTGAGGTTCACTGATGACAAATAAATACTACAAAAATTATTAATGTCTAAAAGTATTTTTAGCCTCAATGGAGAGCCATGGAAACTTGTGCTTCTTAGATGTTTTTTCCTGAGAAAAAGACAAGTTTGCTGCTCCACATTCATTTTATAGCTCTATACTCTTTCTGTATGACAACTATTGGCTCATTTGTTTCTATTTTTTTTTAATTCTCCTAAGGATTTTTAAGGAACATAAAGTTTAAAATGAAAAGTTGATGCTCCTCATAAAAAATAATGGTTCCAGTTTTTGCAGTGATGCCATGAAAGAAACATTTTTGGTTCCCCAAAGAACCAAAAGTGAACAATTAAAATAATCACTTTTTTTTTATTTTATTTGAAGAACATTTAAACATCTAAAGATTGGAATCTTTGGAATGGAAGGATACCATTGATGTTGGAATGATGGAACCATTGACGCCAAAAAAGAATCCTGATGTTTAAGAGTGTACAGTAGAAAGTCTCCTGAATGAACAACCACTGCAATAAAGCAATTAAAATAAAATAAAGCATCAGTTTTATAAATTTCAATTAATTTCAAATTGCAAAATGAATTAAAACCCATTCTTTCGAAGTTCATTGATGATAAATAAATACTATGCATGTGTAGTAAAGTCTCCTTTTATCAGTGTCTTGTACAAAAAGAGTCTTATATGAATCTACTGGCATCGGTTCTCGCCTGTTACATAGCATTGGCACGGTAGAAATTTAATCTAAATGTGTCTATTAATGGATGCAGCTGAGCTGATATATGTGTCAAATATCTGGAAGAAAAGCAGACGTGTGCCTTATAGTCTACCGATGACATAAATGCATTTTTGATATCTCACTTAAATTGTACTTATTTGTTACATAAGCAACTGAGGACTGAAGCCTGAAAGACAGGAACGAGTAGCTCGCAGGAAAAATGTAATCAATCATCTGTGAGATAAAACAATGAGGCTTTCTGTTAAATAGCTGGCCTGAAATGAGGTTTCAAAAGAGAGTAAGGAATGTACCACGGTACCAACATGGTTGGAATATCATGTTATAAATAAAAAAAGATTCTTTTTTAATAGAGTCTGGGTTTCCCCTGTCTCATTTCATACATGCTATCCATGATACAAGTGTTACTCTATATCTTTTGTGTTACACAACTGACACTGTGTTTATTAGCCATTAAACATCCTTTTATGTGAGCCAGTACATCAAATCTAATCTTGAGTTATCTGTGATCGTATTGTTTATGATCTTACTAACAGGGATATGTGGAACAAAATGGGGATTCTGCACAGCCTGAATGTCTCAAATGTTTCTGATCTAGTTCCTCCTACAGTCCTTCATGCTCAAAATAAAAATTGAAATGTGTCAACAAGACTGTGAGAAACTCAGATTCATCTGGAATCAACCAACTCTTGTTTAACTTTAAGCCTGAATGAGATTGTGAGAAATGGATATTTTTCATTGACAGTTCATCTATATATCATAACGGTGCCACTGACTCGTGTAATTACACAGAATGGGATTTCAAATAAACAGAAATGAATCCCTCCTTTTACTTTCTGTCTACTAAATAGTTGGGATACAATGAAAACACCTGTTTATACATAGGATGCCCTTTAATGTACCTGTTTTCTCGTTCAGAGATGAATCTAAATCTTTCAATCAAGCGATTATGACTTCACTGATTTTTTTTGTTCGCTAAATAATCACTGACATTTGTCTTCATCTTCATGTCTGTCAGGAGGTCTCTTGTTGCATGTGGTTACATGGGTTTTGCCCAAGGGCTCTGTAAACCACTGTGAAAGAAGATCCCACTCTTCTCGTTTATTATCTATTAAGCACAGTTGCTTGGCATTTAATAGACTTAGCAAAAGTTGATGGGGTCAGGGTTCACGTGCAACATCATGGGGAGAAACGTCTTTATCAAAAAACTAAAGCTGATTGTTATATATCAGAACCATCTGTTTTCTCTTACTGGGTCTGCACCATAGTCTAAAGTTTATTGCATGTAAATGAAAACACATCAAAGACTTTAAAATAATCAGTTACTAACAATCAAGTAAAAAATCAAATACTGTAAACTTAATTTTAAAACTAAAATGAAATATTTAGATCTAACTAAAAAAGATTCAAGTGAAGGCCAACCATCAAGTCTGTCCATAGAGTTCATAAGATACAGCCTTGGCAAACTTGGCCATCTAGTGGTTGTATTTCATTACTACAAAACAAGAATAAAAATAATACAGAAATAAATAGAATAAACAGAAATAATAGTTTCCAGTAATATATAAATTAGTTAAAAGTTTAATTATTAAAATAAATGCAATATAAAATGTGTGTTTTATATATATATATATATATATATATATATATATATATATATATATATATATATATATATATATATTTAAAAAATGTATAAATAAATCATCAAATTTATTAATTAAAAATAGGAATTAATAAAAATGATTTACGTAACAAAATAGTTCTGTTATAAAATAAAACAAAACAGAAAGAATAGTGGCAAGTAATATATTACTAATATAATAAGTAATAATTAAGCTTACATTAGACAAGAGTTAATTATCGTTATTTAATTAATATTGTCAATAAAAGCAACAAGACAGGAAAATTATTATTTACAAATAATAAAATATAATATTGTGATTAATACCTATTACAATAGTAAGGCATTGTAATACGTTAACAAAGATGATCTTATTTTATAGTAGTAATTAATATTGTTAGTGGATGCAACAGACAAAGGAAAATAATGTTTAAATAGTAAAATAATATAATAGTGATTAATAACTATATTAGACTAATTAAATGCAATGTAATATGTTAATCGTGTGTTTTATAATTCATTCATTCTTCATTTATTTCTATAGCACAAATTAATACAACCACTGTTGCCCAAAGTGCTGTACAAAAGTAGAAAACCAAAAAACATTTACATAAATATACAAAAACAATGACATAGCACCACACAGAAAAGACACAAAGAACAGAAAACTCAGCACTCAGAGAGATTAAAAGCCTGAGTTAATAAATAAGTTTTTAGCAATGATTTAAAACTGGAGATAGTCTGAGCTGATCTAATACTCACAGGTAACAAATTCCACAGTTTCGGGGCAGCAACTGAAAAAGCGCGATCACCCTTAAGTTTTAATCTAGCTCTGGGAATTGTTAAAAGTTGCTGATCAGAAGATCTCAGGGATCTAGCAGAAGTGTGATGTTTTACTAAGGCATCAAGATATGTTGGAGCTAAGCCATTTAAGGATTTAAAAACAAACACTAAAAGTTTGTATTCTATTCGGAAACGAACCGGCAACCATTTGAGAGAGAACAAAATCGGTGTAATATGCTCATGCTTGCGTGTACCTGTCAGCAGTCTGGCTGCCGCATTTTGAAACTTGCCTGCAAAACGCGCCAAAAGCCGTCTTTGGTTAACTCCTATATAAAGTGTTACAATAATCGAGTCCTGAAAAAATGAAGGCATGGATGAGTGTCTCAAGGTCATTAACAGAAAGAAAAGTCTTTACTTTAGCTAGAAGTCTCAGATTAAAAAAGCATGATTTAACAACATTGTTAATTTGCTCATCAAATTTGAGTTCTCTGTCAAACCATACACCTCGATTTTTCACAATCGCTTTGTTGTACACAGGCAGGGGACCCAAATTTACATTTACAGAGGCCAAATTTTCAGTTTGTCCAAATAAAATAATCTCCGTTTTATTATCGTTAAATTTCAGAAAATTTAAAGCCATCCAGCTTTTTACATCCCTTAAGCAGTTCAAAGGCAGAGGTAGAGCATTCTTATCATTCTTATGAAATGGCATATAAATCTGTGTCGTCCGTGTAACAATGAAAAGAAACACCATGTTTTCTAAAAATGGATCCCAAAGGAAGCATATACTACGAAAACAAAAGGGGAGCAAGAATGGACCCTTGAGGAACTCCACAAATAAGTGGAGCCGACGACGACAGACATTCACCAAATTTAACTGTCAAACTTCTGTTCGTTAAATAGGACTTAAAACCACTGAAGGGCCATCCCTCGGACTCCAACATGGTGCTCCAATCTAGAAATCAAAATGTTGTGATCCACGGTATCAAAAGCCACACTAAGGTGTAGTAACACTAAAATAACCGAAGCTCCCTAGTCAATAGTTAGTAAAATGTCATTATGAACCTTTAAAAGTGCAGATTCAGTGCTGCGTAGTGCCCTAAAACCTGATTGAAAAACTCATTGCTGGAAGTTTTTTCCTAAAAATGTTTGTAATTGAATAAAAACTACCTTCTCTAAGACTTTAGAGAGAAAAAGCAGTTTCGAGATCAGTCTAAAATTAGATAGCTCTGTGGAATCCAAATTAGATCTCTTTAATAAAGGCTGCACTATAGCATGTTTGAAATGAGCTGGCATGGAACCCGTAGCCAGGCAACAATTAATTAGGATCAGAATATTATGACCCACAACGTTAGAAACCTGTTTCAAAAACGAGTCGGGATAATATCTTGGGGACCAGTGGAAGGCCTCAGGTGTTCAACAATCACTGTCAAGGACGCAATGGAAATAGGCTCAAACTGGTGAAAAACAGCAGGGCATGTCAACAGAGGGACTGAAGGGTCATGATCAGATGGCTGAATTGAAGATCTAACATTGGAAATCTTATCCGAAAAATATAAACGAAAGTTTTCACAGGTTTGTATAGAAATATCAGACCCCTCAGAAACAGGCGGATTAATCACAGCGTTCAATGTAGAAAACAAAAATCTAGGATTACCACGATTCTTTTCAATAAGACCAGAAAAATACTTGACCCTTGCCATTTTTACCGTTTTCTGATAATTTGACAACCGGTTCTTAAAAATCTCATAAGAGACTTGAAGCTTGTCTTTCTTCCACTTGCGCTCAGTACGTCTACACAGCCAGCGAACAGCACGAGTGGAATTATTTAACCAAGGTTCTGATTTTGATTTAAAACATCTAGTCTTCAGAGGGGCAATAGAGTCTAAAATATTAGAGCACACAGAAGTAAACAAAGACAATAGCTCATCTGCACACAAATCCGAAGGAGAACAATCATAATACGAATTTGAAAAGGCGGCCTCATACACAATACAAAAATCATTGCTAGTTTCAAAATTCATAATACAACACGTGCGAGTAGACACACGTGGTTTCCCTACAGAGCATGAAAGTGAAATATTAAAAACAACAGACTTATGATCAGAAAACCCAGTCTCCATAATCTCAAAATCACAAACAGTTAAGCCATACGATAAAACAAGATCCAAGGTGTGTCCCAGTTTATGGTTAATATATTATATTATATTATATATATATATAATATATTAATAGTAATTAATATTGTTAGTACAAGCAACAAGACATAATGTAAAGGAAAATAATTGACAAATAGTAGCTAATATTTTAGAGTGATTATTAACTAGATGTTATAATAATATGAACATTATTTGGCATTATTTACTTTATAAAATTAGTTAAATCATTCTTTATACATAGTAGTAGGAGCAAAAATATATATATAAATAAAAAAGGAATAAAAATGTTCTGTAATGGAATAAAACAGAAATAATTGTGGCAAGTAATATATCACTAATATAATAAGTAATAATTAAGCTTAATTAAACTTACATTATAGTTTATTATTATCGTTATATAATTAATATTGTCAATAAAAGCAAGCAACAAGACAAAGGAAAATTGTTTACAAATAATAAAATAAATAATATAATATTGTGATTAATACCTATTACAATAGTAAGGCATTGCAAAAGGTTAACATAAGATAATCTTTTTTTATAGTAGTAATTAATATTGTAAGTGGATGCAACAAGACAAAGGAAAATAATGTTTAAATAGTAAAATAATAGTGATTAATACTAGATATTAATATTAATAATTACAGATAGCAGATAGTGGCTAAATAGCCTAATTATTACACAATGTAATATGTTGATCGTTTTTTATAATAGTAATTAATATTGATAGTACAAGCAACGAGACAAACTGTAAAGGAAAATAATGTACAAATAGTAGCTAATATTTTAGAGTGACTATAAACTAGATGTTATAATAATAATATGGACATTATTTCCCATTATTTATTTTATAATATTAGTTAAAACATTATATATATATATATATTTTTTTTTTTTTTTTTGACATTGCTAATACGCAAAATGGTAAAGATTCCCGTAAAAAATGACTTATATTCAAATGTAAATGTATTTCAGTCGCAGCTGCTCTGTGAAATAAAGCGCACTAGTGCCGCGGTGCATTGTGGGTGTGCACGGAGAAGTAAAATGGCGGACTTGGCGAACGAAGGTAGGTAACCGTGTGAATCCGCAAAACGAGTAAAATAAAGCAAATAAACCGCCACCATGAGCCGTACATGCCATAATAGTTTCGGTTAGAGTACCACGCGTGTTTGTGACCCGGTCTGCGTGCTTTCGCGGCTTTGAGCAGGAGTGTGTGTGGATGTTTAGCTCATGTTAGCCGATGAGTGTGTTAGCTTCGCGGGCTAAGCATCGCACTGACAGACAGTGTGTGTATGTGAGTGTGTTCAGCTAACGGACTAACCCCCGGCCTCTCGGTGTGTTTCTCTTTTTGATTTTTAGGCGGGTGGAAACGCGCTCGCGTGCAACACACCTGCGTGCACTCTGTAAAATAATAATTCATTTCACGCTGAACGTAATAACAAGGGATTCGAGAATGACGCTTTTATATGAGCATGCTATTGCATTAAGGATTAACATGTGTATCTTTAGCATGCAGTTTAGTATTGCAAATATGTGGCATAAATGTATTCGTTTCTCTGTAGTATGCGTTATGATGTAAATGAACTCAATTAGGATACGTTTTGCTCGAAACGTGTGATTTTCTTCAAATCGTGGCTTAGGAGCTTAGACGTCTATCTTTAGCCTGTCAGGATCAGTGCTATGTGCCGTTTGTGAAGTGATATTTAATTATTTATCATTCTTTGAGACAATCCAGTGCTTAAAAATTAAACACATACAGAAACGAAAGCAAATGGTGGGTGGGGTAGTGTAGTGAGTTGCTCAACTCGTGGTTGGTTTCGATCTGAACTGGATGCATGGTCATTTTTTGACGTTATTCTAATAAATGCATCGATTAATAGGTGGAAACCGGAGTCCGGAGCAGGTGGCGGTGCTTCGTCCCAGAGCTAGCCGGCTGTCGGTGCCGCTAACGCGGCTTGTGGCGTTACTGGGCTCCGCTGCCTGTGCGAATGCAGGCCCGCCCACCTTTCTCTTGCCCCGGGTTGAAATGCAACCCCATGCACACATGATTTTCCCCCTTTAGGGCTCTAACGTCCTCCAATACAGCAGCTTTGAGTGGTGAGATCGCCCATCGGTGGATGCCTCACCCCTTGACCTAATTACAGTGATGTGCACGGGTTTACAGTGCTGAATGAGCCACCCAGATGACTACGTGATTTGTTTTGGGGAAAGCAGCTGTTTACAGATGCACGTGTGCTGTTGCACTCTTTAGTGGTTTGCAAATCATCTTAAACAGGCTTTGTACTCTTCCTTATGAATGATTGTTTTATTAGCCCCCAGTTTTGTTGCTGTCAAAGTCCTGCAGCTAAAAATACCAGACGTGTCAGACAGATCATGTGTCTTTGTTTATTTACGAAGCATGACGATCATTTTAAAGCCTTTTGATTGACCCAGAAGTGTCTGGGGTTTTATTGTTTGGCTTGAAGTGAGATAAGAAATAAGATAACTTCTTTTACAACACTGTTTAGAGACTGTTTGGCTTTCGGGGACTGGTTACTAACCCCAGTTGATCAGATTACCAGAGGCTTGTGATGGCAAGGACATAATACAGGTTGCAGTTTAAAAAAACTAGCGGGTGACTGAAGAGGCTTTTCAATGCAATGGACTACATTAATAATGTATTTTTTTTTATGCATTTGTGAGACACTTTCATCCAAAGCGATTTGTATTAGTTCATGCATTCTCTGGGAATCAAATTAGCGCCATGCTTGTTTGAGCTACATGAATACTAGCTGTTCATATGAAGTTATTTAAAATATTTAAGCATTTGGTGACTTGCATTCAGCACTTCAAGTGCAGTGGCACTTCAAAATTACTTAATGCGCACCTTATCTACATCTAAATGTTGGTTTCCTCTCTATAACAGATTGTTTTCCTTTCATTTGGTTCTTTATGAATATTTAATATAGCATTTCTGTAAAATGCCAGTTATTAACTTGCTACAAGTTCTATTTATTTTTTTATGTATATTTTTGGATTAATAAATGTGGGTATTTATTGAACATTGCAGTCTTTTGTCAAATTGCTTTTTTTTTTTTTTAAACAATAAGCTACTGGAGGCCATGTGTTATTTTATAATTGTTAATGAGTATTTTTATGCATGACAGAAATGCCTCAGACCCCCTTTATCAACACTGTAAAAATATATTTTCCAAGTTTTAAATAAAACTATTATCGCAGTGTATTTTACAAGGACATTTCATTCGTTCAAGAATTTCATTCTTTCTACAAAATGGCATGTTTAATTTTTTTGCTTTCCATTTCTTACTAATTTTGTCAAATTTACTGGCAATTTCTGAGTGAAAATTGACATTTTTTCAGTGCATAACACAGCATCAAGTGCTTCATTGTCTACAGGCAAAGCTGTTAGTTGATTTTTGCCTTTAACACAGTGTGAAATAACTTAAAATTGACCAAGTGGGCATGGATAATTCTGATCTGTGGTTGTGTAGTTAAACTAAGATATGACGTTAAGCACAACATTTGCTTTGGATGCTTTTGGTCAGTTTGCGTCATGCTTTGTCCTCAAATAACCCATTTTAGGAAATGACCTATTTTGTGAATGATTATATTGTGACTTTGGATATTTGTGTGTAATGTAGGGGAAACTTGGATCGATCGTAACTGTAACATTAGTACATCACAGCTGAGCTGTTTTCTTGCTTGTTTAAATTAAAATTGAGTTGAAACACCAGCTTAATGTAGGATTTTTGGAGAGGCATACAGGGATTGTATCTATTTGTGCCATATTTCCTGCTAATTTTTTTCTGTTTTTCTTTTTAACAGAGAAGCCTGCCATAGCTCCTCCAGTGTTTGTGTTTCAGAAGGACAAAGCACAGAAGGTTTGTTCACTCTGATTCTTTTATTATTTTTCATGTCTGTAATTATGAGCGTTTTGCAGTACTGTAACTCTGTGTGGTATATGAGTTTATCTGTCAGTTTAAAAACAAAGCTGATGAACTTACTAAAAATGTGTTCCAAAATAGTGGGTCAACCACTTCAAAAAAGTATACGAACTATCCTATCATAAAAATCTTGTAAGGTTGGCCAATAATATTGTTTCTGAAACGAATCGTGTTGTATAATGAATTTGTACTGTTGCCATCCAACCAAGAGTATAAGGTCCCAAGATACAGTTGAATTAGGCTAAAGTATTCCTTTGTACACCAAGCTATATTAGAGCTGAACAACTTTCACAAAAAGTAAATCTGTACCGGAGCTTTGAAAAGATTTTTTTTTTTTTTTTTTTGTGGCTAAGTCTTGTCGGTTTTTTGTTCATGTGATAAAGTTTTGTAATTGTGAGTGAACCTGCTGTAATGCAAGACAAATTTCAGGCTTTGTCTGACAATAAAGTTGTATCGTATCGTATTCAGGGCTTGAATTTCGGCGTGGGATTGCGCATAATTTAAACCATTCTCGCAAGTTTAACTTTTATAATGTGAGAAATCCCCACACAAATGTATTTGCTTCATCTCAGATCAAATTATGAAATGCATCCACAGAAGCGAAAAAAGAAATCACGGGTTCAAACAGTCTGTGTTTATTTTAGAATTTAATTCCACAAACAGCGCTGCACCGGACTTCTCTGACTGTCGTTGAGTCCTGTAGAGCATAGGCGTGCTCTCTGTGGCCTGCGTCACACTGATCTTATTCACAGAAGGCTGTGTGACGCGCTCTAATATTCTGAGTTGCACGCAAATGCGACTGATGACTACTGCGTGCGACTATGAAAAAATATTTAGGAGCACCAGTGTGACTGACCCGAGCATATTTGTGTTTGTGCTGAGGGGAGCTTCAAAGGTTTCTACGGGTTTTTGCAGCTTTATGTAATGTATCACAGACATATCTCTTAAATCCTTTCATAAACAAAGTAGACACAATGTAAATAAGAGATTCATTGTGCATTGTAGAGAGCTTCGTTGATTATAGTGGAACTTTATGAGATCGCCATGAACTAATGAGAGTGACAGATTTAATGATTAGCCTATTAAGGGAGTTTGTAAATGTGATATTGATGTAATACAACAGTTCAATAAACAAGAAGTTAATATTAAGTGACTCACGTTGTCTGACTATAACACTGTTGCCTGATTTTGCTCTATTTTGTCGACAAAAATAGTTTGAAACAAAGTCACAGCTGAGCTGCTGCGCATCTCCATTCAAACACAGCGGTGTCTCGTTTATGAATGAACATGCGTTTTTAAAGGAATCTAGTGAGTCAATGATTCAGTTACCCATTCATAAAGACAGTCACTTGCTTTATTCCTGAATTAATCAGCTGTTTGAACGAATCAATTGAATGAATGATTCAGTGACTTGCCGCCACCTCCTGGCAGTTTTAGTTTCATTTTTAATGTATCTTTTCAGTTGTTTAAATCACTTAATATTTCTATATTCAAAATTTTATATTTAAAACATTAATCTCATCATGAATTTATAAATTTAATTGCACTCATGCCACTTCTGAGGCCCATTAAACGTTTGAAAATACACCCACATGCCACTTTTGTGTTCTTTTGTTCCACACAAATGAAATTTGTTAATACTGATTTCCTTTGATTGGTAACTTATTCTTCTTATTCTACTTGTTCTTATTCTCTTGTTTTAATTAGAAATTTCAAAAAGCTTATAAATATATATTTTTAAAATTTGACAAGATGACACTTTTAATAAAGTTAGAAAAATGCCATTACAAAGGTAAAAATAAAATTCCCTGTAAATCATGTTAAGGAGTCAAATATCACCTCGTAATGGGAAGGCTAATTTTTGATCAGATTTTTTGATTAAACAGAAAAAATAATTAAGCTTTATCTTAGAAAGCTGAGACATTCCTCCTTCATTCAGAAGGCATAAAAATGAAAGCAACTCAAAATAATGAATAGACATGTACCGGTATTCGGTAATGCGATATATCACGATAATGAATATGCACGGTGTTGTTATCGTGGGAACTTCAAAATACCAAAAATAATTATTAAAAATGATTCAGAATTTTGAATACATTTTAAGAATACTTTTCCCATTAACTGGTTAAATGCACAAGACAGCTGTAAGCTGCATCAAAGAGGCATGTGCACTCTGATGTAAACAAGCCCAGATGAGAAGCCCATGGCAGAACGCCTGAGAGACGCTCTGGATGAAAGGGCACATTCACTCTCTGACAGCAGATGGCGCTGAGCAGCAGAATGCAGCTGTTACCCCGGAAACACAGTAAACAGAGCAGCTCAGCTACTTTCTCAAATGTATTTAAATTATTTAAATAGCCATTCAGAATTTTGTATTGGCAGTGGTGTTCACCACAGCACCAAGTACTTTAATATTTAGACTCAATAGGCTATTTATTTTAAAAAATTTTTACATTTCAATCTAGGCTACAACATGCCCTATACTGTTTGAAAGTGTTTTAATTCTTTATTGTTCGGTCACACTTTACATTAGGGGTTCATTAATTAACATTTGTTAATTAATTAGTTAAACTCCCAATGAAAAATTCTTCTGAACATGCATTAATCTTAGGTAATTCAAATATTTAATAACACATTGTTAAAATCAAAATAATTATAAACTGTGTGTTATCCACCTTTTTCTTGTCTTAAAAATGGGCGCGGCCATTTGTAAATTCTATGGGTCTAGCTTCCGGTCTCATCCGCATCCAGCTATTTTTAGCTGTACAAAATAGTTCGTTTTGCTGCTTGATATTGAAAATTGGTGTGTCTTATATTGTTTTAATGTATTATCTTAATTATGAACACACCCATGTAAGGAGAGTATTTTTTTGAGTGAACTGTCCCTTTCAATATCGATAAAACCGACTATCAGTCCATCTCCAGCTTAATGGCATTGTGTAATTTCTGCTCTTTGGAGGCACCAAACAACATTGCAAAAAAGAGTTTTAAACACTCTTGTCCACCATTCTCTCTGCCAACAGGAAGTCCTACTGCAAACTCAAGCCATTGGTTGCAAATGCATTTCCATTTTGTGGCTTAGAAATGATATGTTGCAGTTTTAACTGCTGTTTTTAGAAACCATGATATTGTGAATTTTGTAGTTGCCAACTAAACAAACCCCTTTCCCATAATAACCTGAGGATGTTATGATGAAAGACACTTACTGGGAAATATTTAATTTAGTTTTGAGTTTTATTACAATAACAAAACAGACATTTTTCAATAAATACTCAGGCAAGGCATGAAATGATCACCTGGTACCTGCCAAATTTCAGCATTGCCAAGTAATTTCACCAACTCAGCTGGCCAGTTTGGCTGGTATTGAGATGAATTTCAGCTGCCGACTGACTAACACAGATCCAAATCACCCTCAAAAAGTGATTTCCCCGAAGCAGTTTAAGCAAATTAAACAAACTCAGCATTTCAGCAGGATGGTTTTTTGGCTCTGGTGAGAAATTATTTAAAAACGGGACTGTTTAAGATGTTGTTTTCCATTTTACAATGTGTTGTAGTCCAGTTCTGTGTGACCAAATGAATTTATTTATGTTTTTGTCTGTTCCAGAGATCCGCAGATGGGTCGAGTGCGGAGGATGGAGATGGTAAGTTTGAAACGTTTTTTGTTTCTAGTGATGCATCAGAGTAAAAATTATTGGCTGCTAAAAATTGTGGACATTAAACAAACTATTTTGCCCATGGAACTTGATTTTTTTGATAACCAGTTTTATAATGTGCCAAAAACAGAACGGAAACTGATTAAGAATACAAACTGATTTGTGTATGACAAAAGCACATCTGTTCCTTACAATATATTGCATGAGATGTTACTCTCACTCTCTATATAATGCATGGGACAAATAAATGGATGTGTGTGCTCTTTATCAATCAGTATCCCAGAGGATTGTCTTGGAAAATACAAATATGTGTATTGTAATTTAAATTATAATCACGTTTGCATACTGACTGCAGTATTCTTGCCATAAACTTATGTTAAATTGTTGTGCACTCTTTTAAACCTGGACAGTTTCACATGCAATCTGCTTTTGCTCTGTCAGTTTCTTTTATTGAATCTGTTAAAGTTTCTGTTTATTTTTCATATTTGTCTTATTTTTGGTGGCTAAAATTGTGATACATTCTTAAAAGTGTGTAAAAAGAGATATTTGTTTGGGGTTTAATGCACCATATTTTTTTTAATGCATCATAGATAGTCTCCGAAAATATCATAAAATGTGCTGTTTGTTACTCTAAAAATAAAACCTTCAACAGCCGATAACAGAAACATTGACGTGGCGCAAACACGTTGTGCACATGCATTTAGGTTTTTAATATTTTATGTAAACACCCACTGATGATGATGTTTTGCTGGAAAAGAACTTGTATATGATATGTGATGAGATGCAGACAGTGAGACACTAACACAATGTCTCATGAAATATATTGTAGGATGCAGATGTGCTTGTATCATCCAGATGTCGGTTTGAGAATTACTTGGAGGTCACTGTCTGATTTAAAGGAATGGTTCATCCAAAAATGAACATCATTCAACCCCATTTCTTCCCTGATGTCGATGATGAAAAAAAAAAAAAAACTCAGATTTGGAGAAACTTAGCATCACTTGCTCACCAGTGGATCCTCTGCAGTGAGTGGGTGCCGTCAGAATGAGTCCAAACAGCTGATAAAAACATCACAATAATCCACACCACTCCAGTCCTTCAGTTAACCTCTTATGAAGCCAAAAGTTTCGTGTTTGTAAGAAACAAATCCATCAAGACGTTTTTAACTAAAATTGAGTCCTCTATCCATAATATTGCTTTCTCTTCTGAGAAAGTCATCTTGTCTGAATCAGGTGAGAAATCTGCACAAATCAAGCACCGTTTACAAGCCAAAACAGTTCTAAACCAATATGTTGGTGGATTTTGATATGAGAGACAACAGGGAATGGACTTTTTCATCTCGGAAGCATTATTATGGATTATGGACTCATATTTTGTCCAGAAGCTATGGTTTAAACACACTAATGATGGATTTGTTTCTTAAAAACACAGCTTTTGGCTTTACAAGACATTAATTGATGGACTAGAGTGGTGTGGATTAATGTGATGTTTTTATCAGCTGTTTGGACTCTCATTCTGATGGCACCCATTCACTGCAAAGGATCCATTGGTGAGCAAGTGATGCAATGCTGAATTTCTTCAAATTTGTTCTGATTAAGAAACAAACTCATCTACATCTACATTTCGGCAAATTTTTATTTTTTGGTGATGTTTTTGGTGATGTGAAATGTTTTTCTATGAAGATGTCTTATTTTGCATCCTGTGTATTCTTTTTTGTAATTGTTGAAGTCACATCAGCTGAAGGTATAAGTCAGTATAATTGCACAAAAATTGTTAGAACATAATTAGAATAATTAGTTATTGCAAAAGGCTAATTTAATTTGAGCATTTTCCGTTCTCTGTGTCCAGAATTTTATTGCTTCACTAGTTTTAGTTTCTGATTGACCTATTGATTTAATTGTCGTCTTCAGATTCAGATCGGGATGATGGCGAGTACTGTCCACCGGTAAAGAGAGAGAGGACCTCATCTCTGACCCAGTTCCCCCCTTCACATTCAGGTGAGTCTACAGTGATCCATGTCACTGCAGTGGACTGGCACTGTTTGCTTTGAACGAGGTGGATTCTGAGTATTATTTGACTGATTTTTACTGAAGGTGAGACACTCCCATCCGATCCTCTCTTTCTTTCGTCCTTTCTTTGTCTCCTGCTACAGTTCCCAAGAATAATATCTTTATGCCCTCAAGTTTATGCCAGTCTCCAACTGGTAATTCAGACTCTGAGCCAGGTAAGAACCAGTCGCTTTTTCAATCCTTTTCTAGCAACTATAAAGATGTAAACCTTAACACTGTGTCCTAATCAGCTATAACGTGTCCATCTGAAGTTATTTTTTGATCCTCATTGATACCAAGCTTTACCAACTAATCAAAACATATTATGTTTAATATGCAACTGCGGAGGAGGGTTTTGAACCAATGAGATTTCACAGTGCAATAGAAATAGAAACCAAAACTGGCCTTGTTTTGGGTTCATGACTGTCTTTTTTTTTTTTTTTTTTTTTTTTTTTTTTTTTTTGGCCGG